>SMSQ01019456.1:29811-41469 GCA_019453375.1 Ctenoplectra terminalis | reverse complement strand
CTTTTTTTTTTTTTTTTTTTTTTTTTTCTTTCGCTATTATACCGGTAATTTTAGTATTTTTGATCAGCAAAGTCTCGTAGACCGACGATTAAAGTTTCATCCGCTCTTCTTCCGAACGATTGAATCGAACGTTTAATACGGGGAAAATTTTCTTTTCCGATCGAGCTGCACAAAGGATCGAAAACTAGATTTTTCTGTACGTGAAACGGGAATTAGCTGATATCTGGACTAAAGCTGAGTCTAAGCAATCGATGATCGGTCACGCGCTGGGAAAGGTTCCGCGGTTGCGTTCTTTTGGCCAACCTTTTGCTTCTCCTTTCCCATGGGTCTTTTGCTCCCTTTCACCACCTGTGCGCACGATGGCACGAGCGAATCGTCTCGTTAGAGGAGCCCATATACGGTGGTCAATTAAAATTTTTGCCGCCGCTGTCGGGTAGGTAAATCCCGATAACGAACGGCCATGGTGATATTTTTAAGGAAAGCGCACCGACTTTGCGCGATCGCGCAGAGAAAGTAAAAGGTGAATCGAATCGACTCCGAGTTGGCCAACTATCGGATACTCGCGGAAGAAAAACGACTCTTAAGTTTTCATTGAAAACCTAAGTCCTGACAAAACTAATTAGACGCGTTCGATAATGACACGAATCGCTGTTTTGTGCGCTTTTTTAACGATTCAGAGAGGCTGTTCCGATCGGTCGTCCGCTTTCATTCCCCGACGTCAATTCCGAATAGGATCGAAACGTGTGCAGGGCACGCAAGCCGTTTCTGCTGGTAGAATCGATTTATTTGCATTGTCCATGGATATCGGCAGTGATTGCCGTGACCGCGGTCAGTGTTCATGATCGACCGTCCATTCGCTGTCAGCGGTTCTGTCCAATTCTAAACTGTCAATTGCTATTCCTACTCGGATGCCTGCGGCCAGTGTAATGTACATATCACGCACATGTGCATTGAATTTAAATTGGAGCTCGTGTGCACATCGTGTGTGTCGCGCTGTAATTTCTTTCGCGTCGACTAAACGTCCCGTTTGTTCGGATCAAGCTTTATCAAAATTTTCGAAATTTTTAAGGACGGAAGATCGTAAAAAAGCCTGTGGCTTGGATAAAAATTTCAGTGGTCTGTTTTTCTCGCCAACTACCAACGAGTTTTTTCTTGCTCGGCCGATTTACTGAAAACTTTTCGTTCAAACGATCAGCCGAGGCCAACTTCCAGCGATTTAAATATTCATGCGGGAAGGTCGTCGACGCGTCGAAGATTTATATTCATGAAAATTCTAAAACGCTTCGCGCAGCATTTTGCGGCTTTAACGCGTACCACACTGGATTTCTCGCGAAGAAACACCCGGTTATTTCGTTGATCTTCGCTGACGTATCATCGATATCGGTTGCCAGCCTTCGCTTTATCTTTCGTTGCACGATACACACCTTTTACAATCGAAATTTGTATAAAGTCCAATTGAATGAAAANATACTGATCATGATATGGTAAAATCGAATTACGACAATGTCGACGAAATGTAGGAATATTTGCGCTTGCGCACTCCCATTTCCGTTAGTGATAATGCAACAAAACTAATACGAAGAAGAAGATAAAGGACAATAATGCTCGGAAGGGGGTGTAAACTGAACGGCAGTGTTGATATACAATCGCGTACAAGTGTTACTAATATGATTTGACCTTTAAAGTTACCGAATAACTTGGCTCTTTCTCTGTGGAAACCTTCGANTTTTCTTTTTCTTTTCTTTTCTTTTCTTTTTCAATCTAAATAAATGGCAGACGCTATCGAACTCCAAAAGCTCGGAGAAGCAGCACAGCGTTCTGTAAGAGAACCTTATTGAAAGTCTATCAGTTGGCAAAGTTTGAAAGTCAAAAACCGAACGCTACCAAGAACCACGCACGTTTCCTATCAAATACAATTAGGATGTATTCATCTTGGCGCAACGGAAAACACAATTAGGCATCCTTGCCGCAGAAACGATCAATTTATCCGACATCGTCTGATCTGGTATTCCTTTTCTGTGCAGTACGTGTTCGTGGTGATGCTGGTGTTCGTGCTGGAAGCCGGAGTCGGTGCCCTGGCGCGACTCTACGAGGAACAAGTCGGTCCTGAATTGAAGATGAATCTTAATCGTACCTTCCTCGAGAACTATTCCGTGAGGAGTAGGGAAACTTCCGCGATCGACCAAATGCAGATAGAGGTGAGTACCGGTGGAGCAGAGGCTCGTAAAGCGACCGGAAGAAGCATTGCCCATTCGGGAATATAACGTGGAAACAACGTTTTCTCTTCCTCTAGTTTGTTTACCAGCAAACAATCGCAGTTTTAAGGGTTCTTTATTGCTGCTGGTGCTCGCGCAAACCTTGATCGGTCCTCGGTTTTCGTTCTTAAAGGGTACGCTTCACGTGGATTTTTCTTGCACGGTGTATACTTGCCAAAACGAATATTTTTCTTTCTTTTTTTCTCTCTTTTTTTTCTTTGTTCTTTCTTCGTTGATATCTTTCGACGGAACAGAAAACGTCGTTAAGTTTCGTCGTACGCGAAATGGCTGCCGACTGCCTCGCATGACTGCGATATCGCCTAACCATTTTTCTTTGTGCCCCAACCATCGATGCCACTGTTACTTCGCTACGTTTACGACGGCAAATCATCGTTATCGCGTTGCGAAATGGTCTCCGTTCGTCCTCCGCGAATCGATTAATGCCGCGGCGGTATCTTTCATCGATCCGTTTTCATTCCCTTCCGTCGTTGCTTTGCGCAAAAGGAATTCTTGACGTTTCTCTCGTGATGCATCGAGTGCATTCTAATCGAAGATGCGCATCTTGGACCGTTCGATCGGTAAATTGATGTTTCAGTTCAAATGCTGCGGTGCCTTGAGATTCGAGGATTGGCTGGTGAGCGAATGGCACAAGGACGAGTATGTTCTCATAGACGGAAGCGTTGTCCCCGATAGCTGTTGCAAGACTCCGACGCACCTTTGCGGAAGAAGGGATCACCCGTCGAACATTCATTACACGGTACCAATCGAGTTTCAGCCGAATTCAATTCTACTTGTTGGGGAAAGAAAAAAACTAATTAATAGAATAATAAAACATTGTGTTCAGGGTTGCATCTACAAGTTCCTGGAGACAACGAAAGACCATCTGATCATTCTAGGCGCGGTGGGCTTGGGTCTGTCAGTTCTCGAGTTATTCGGTATAGTGCTCGGTTCGTGCTTGTACATAAAGCTCAGGCACGATTTCGACGACTGAGAATTGCTGCAAGTCCGCGAGAGCAACAACAACGGCCGCTCCTGGTGCAGATACATGCAGAACGGTGAGGGAGCCGTTTGATTACTGGGCCGGAAGGGAGAGAAGAGGAGCGACCGTAGAAAAGGGGAGATCCGTCTTCCGTCGTTCGCCATTCAGGATTTCCTCCGTTTCTAACTCCTCCAGTCCCTCCAAGAGGGACTCGCAGAATTCCTGTCCGATTCTTTTCCTCCCCCAAGGGGTGCCTACAAAGGTTTCAAAAGGGTAAGAAACGGGTGAAAAAAGGAGGAGGTGGTGCGTGGCATTCGGGTCACCACGACGATTTTTCTTGCAACGGAAATATTCAAAGTAGCGACGGTTCTCTCTCTTTCTTTCGCCAGTTTCGTGTACCGCGGAATTCGACGAACAGAACGCGACAAAGAAGAGAAAAGCGGCTCAGTTACCGAGATTCGATGAAGAAGAAACGGTCGTGAAATCTCGTTTCCGTTCGTTGACCGATTCCGTCTCGAAGAAGAGCTTCCTCTGTCGCGTCTTTGATCGATCGAGAAGAAACGAAGGGCTGGTAGAAAGAGAAACGCTCTTTAAAGTAAAGCGAATCCTTCCTCGACTAGGCGAATCTCAATTATACCTCAACCACAGCCTGTGGTTATACCTTGCGACCCTATATTGTTCTACCCATGACGATTTTAGAGAAAACATTTTAACAAATACACCTTTCGAATCTGTTTATTTGTAATTCAGGGAGCTCGTGCTCCTCCCCTCGCGGATATTAATTATCCAAAGTTTACGCACCGTTTCTCTTCCTCGAGAAAGAAAGCGAAGGTGTTGTTCTTTTCTGTAGCAGAACAGTATCGATCACGATACCCATTCACTCGCGACAAGTGATCCCTGCTACGTAAAACGTACTCGGTTTCGCTAATGACCACGTTCTTCGACTCGTACAAATAATGTTGTCCCTTTGTACACTGCCGTAACGAATCCGCACAAATGTTTCTAAAGATATATATACACAGATTACACGTACGAGGAGCGAGCACAGCGTTCTTTAGCCAGTAAAGTCACGACGCGTTCCAGTGGTCGCGATCGAAACACGGCGCTGTTCCTTGGGGCCAATCGGTGGTCCCCATTTGTCGATCAAACGGACCATTCTATCGTCCTGCTTTTTCATCGAAAAAGAAGAAGAGAAAATGTACGAGAGAAGAAAAGGGGGATTCGATTGTTCGAGGGACCGCGAAACGATCGGTTCTCCTATTCTATGAAAGTCGACCGCATTCTTGAGTTTTCTTGCATCCTAACAACGATTTTATTCCCTTAATTTATTCGACCAAGCGGAGCGAATCTTATGGATCGTTTACCAGAAAGATCGAGGACGCGTGTCGATCTTTTCGAACGAGGAGACATCTTGAAGTCAGTGAATCGAGAGCTCGGACAGAACTGTAAACAGTGCCTTGATGAATTAGAGTTAAGTTGAGATATATTTTAAATTATCACCGATGTAAATTCGAGCAGAGAAGACCGTTAGCGTTGTAAATGTACGTATAGTATTTATATATACATATACACATATACATATATACATATATACATATATACATATATTCGTATAGTATTAATCTATTGCTTCGCAGATCAATACGAGCCTTCGCACATTATTTATAATAAAGTGCTACGTTTATCGTACAACGAGAGCGCGCGTTGCATCAATGATTGGCCGCAAGAATATTTTTCTTTTCTGGTCTCTTTAACTCTTCGGTATTTTATCTGAAAACCTTCCCAATTTCTTGGCCCAATCATTGATTCAACTTGGTACTGTGCTCGAAACAAAGTCTAACGACATATTTTTACTATTACAACACGACCGCGCCATATATTATTTTATTCTCAATGTTATCTTTATTGATATTATATATGTGTATTGTCTGTTAGAGTCTAGAACTTTATAAATATTGTACATATCAAACCCTATTCTGTTACGAATAAAAATTGAAATCGTACGCGCCACATTTCCTAACCCGGACGATAGACGAACGACACCAAAGTAACAGATTGTTTTCTTCGCAAGATTTTTAATTTATTTATTGTCTAGAAGACTCGATGTCGTTTGCGTATTTCTCCATCGATTCCAGGTACATCAAAAACGAGTCGTCCTTGGTACCAAGAGAAACGAACAACCAAGCGAACACTGCAAGTAAGTCTTTCGACATAGTTATCTTTTGCCAGGTACTCAAGTCGTCTACAAGAGATGAAACGTCAGTCACCTAAAATAAAATCCATTTTAACTTGGAACGCGTTTTGTTTGAAAACAAAACATACTACTTTGTGCTTACGTTTTCCCACGTACTGTCGTTGAGACTGTAATAGTGTACTAAATTTAATCGATCGTCGGTCCTCACGGAGACCTGATGAAGACAGAAAACAATCAGGTACAAAGGAACAGCGATCACGGCTCTGTTGTAGTCGAAATAAAGCTCGCGAAGATGATCGACATCGAATCGTGCTAGATCGAATCTAACGAACGTAAAAATTTAAAAAGCTTAAAATTTTTTAAGTACTTAAATATTGAAGTTTGCAACGTATGAAGCGTACTTATCAAACGTTGACACGATGCTCATTGCGACAAGGAACGAAAAGATGCTTGTATAAATCTCGCAAATTGTTGAGTACTTTACGATGAACTCTGTAGAACTGTTAAAAAGTACATGCAACTGAAAAAAAATTAACTAATTAAAGATACAGTGTCGGAAAGATAATTTTTTTGCGCAACGACAAAAACATGCCATTATAAAGTGCATAAGCGCCATGCCGCCCAGAAGACCCTGATACACGAAGCCGGTATTCTTCCAAAATTGTTGAATCATAATGGCCACTCTTATAGGCGGAGAACCTATTTGACCCACGATATCGGCGCTTTCATCCCTTTCGGTTTTTTTTTCACCTCGAGAATCTCTTGTCTGATTAATTTTCACAGCGCTAAAGCCACCCCTGTGTTGTACGTAAACTTTATCCGTAGTTAACACAGGAAGTGGTGTTTGATGTTCGTACTTGGTTCGTGCGTTTTCTTGCGACCTCCTTAAGATTTCCGTAATCGGTAATTCGTTGTCCTCTACAAAACGAACCACCCTCCTTTGTTTATGCTTGTATTTTTTAATTCTTATTCAAATCATGTAACGCATTGTTACCTCGAAAACTTCGTTTCCTTCTCTTCGACCGCTCTATGTCGCTTTCGCCGTAATCCTCGTCGGATGATCCTGAACTTAACGTATTCCGTTGCTTCTCATTCTCAGAATCTTCGGACGGCCTGTCGTGTCTTCGTTTTTTATCCCAATTGTGTCTTTTTTTCTGCCTTTCAACAACCCTTTCACGATTGTCCTCATGCTTTTCTCGACTGACACGCTCTTTGCGTCTCTGAAACCTTTGCAACTCCTTCTCGTCCGAGGACGCCTCTTCTATGTCCTCGATCTTTCCTTGACCCCGTCGGGACCTGTTGATCTTGTCTAAATCCGACCACCTAGGTCTCAGGGGCGTGCTAGTATTCTTCACGTGCGGCGAATACTCGGTACTGTCGATAGGCGACGAAGATTCCTCGGTGCTGCTCGAATCGTTTCCGCGGGAAGCTTCCGGGGTACTCCATCGTCGCGCAATTCTTTCATTCGATCGACTCATTTTACTGTTTCTCCGATCGCGTAGAAACATTCGATTTTCTCGGTATCGCGATTAGACCACGACATATTTAAACGCGCTTACCTTACTGAAAACTAGGAAGGTTTCGCACGAGGCAATTCCTTCATAAATAGGGGGGAAGTATCCATAGTAACGGTTTGTTGTCGTTCGTAATCCATCGCGAGGGATACTTGGAAAAAATCGATAATTTAAGACAACGCGTAGTGCTAATGTTATGTGCAATAATGTGTGACAGAATTAGAAGATGGATAAATTAAAGTCACGAAACAATTACGAATAAGAAATTCAAATTTATTTATTTTGTTTTTTTTTTTTTTTTAATCTAGAAAGGAAAGCACGCATCATAGCATTACATCTATATAAATATTTCGTAAATACGACATATTGCGTAAGTGTTATTATTAAACATTATTTACATCAGCGCGTATACCACATTTGGTTTTTGGTGTTGTTTACTGTACAAAAGTAGTTATAGGATTTCTAAATCGCAGTGTCGAATCTCTGGATGTTTCTTCTACAAATGTCAAAGAACACAGGAATATTGAATCGGGATGTAAAGATATTAGAAACTGACATATAAAACATTCTTGAAATACCTTTAATTTCAATTCCATTCTATCTATCTCTCCGCCAAGCGTATCGACGATAGCTTCGCCGTGCTTTAACATAAACGTTTCCAATTCGTCTATGTTTTCCATCGATTTTACTTCCTGGGGATCAGAATAATTAAAAAAATAACTTAATATTTCTTGGACGTCAAGCTATTACCTTTAACATCTCCACGAGATCGTTTTTCTCCAGATAAGATCTTGTTAATTCTCTTCCATCGAAATCTAACTCAGCCTTGTATCGAACTAAATTGTTACCCATGTCGATACCCTTGACATCATAAATTGCTCGAACCTAATTGACGATTAATTTAAATGAAAATAAATATTTTTATGAAATTGTAATTTTAGAAAAAAGAAAAAAAAAAAATATATATATATATATATATTACCATTATATCCAATTCTAACTCCGTATTAATTTTATCGAGATCTTCTTGAGATATACTTCTTCCAATTAAAGCAGCAGCATTAGTATGTATTATAAAACCGGCTACTGCGCCAAGCAGGCCACCAACTAAAAGAGATCCAATGGAGTCAAACATTGGATTTTCCAAATATGAAGTTAAACCCATGCAAGTAGCTGCACAAACGATACCAAGCACCTATCAAATTTGAAAGAACGTTTAATATTTAGCAACTTTAGGTGTTCCCGTTTATATCTTTTTTTTATACGAAATACTTGCCGCTGCAAAGTCTTCCATGAGGACGACATTTACAGAAGGATCTTGTCCTCCTAACACATACTCCTTAAATGTCTGTCGCTTCTCTTCGGCCCCTTTTTTTATCGACTGTATTGCTACTAATAAGGTTGCACCCTCGGATACCAAGGAACCAGCTAAGATAAAATACGCCCAATAAAACGAATCCACTACCGAGGGATGAAGAAGACCGTGAATTCCGTGATAAACGGATAGACCAGTACCAACACAAAATATGCCAACACCAGATATCAAAGAGGATACGTATTTCATATTTGTATAACCATACGGATGGTCGGGATTAGGAGTCTAAAATATTTTTAATGAACGTAGATATCAAAATACATTTTATCCGAACTTCGTATCATATAATTTGTACATACCTGTACTGATTTATAAATACCATATGCCAATATTAATTGATTACAAGTATCCGCGGCAGAATGCACGCATTCGGAGAACATACTGTGTGAACCAGTATATAACCATGCGCACAGTTTAAATAAGAAATTACTACCATTGCTAAATAAAGAATCGACGATGAATTTAGTATATGGAGGAAAGAATATGTTTGAACAAAAATTAAGAGATCAAACTTACATTGCAATGGCAGTTAAAACTACTCTGCCAGACCTTCCAAGAAGCCCTTCTTGTTCGACAAACTCGGTTTTGCTACCTATTTCTCGTCTATAATCTCTCAATCTTCGTTTGACGGTAAATATATCTATGAAAACGAACAACGTTTAAGTTTAAACATTTACGCTACTTGATTTTCACGAGAACAACATATCATGCTAATAAAATGACTGACAATAATCCCTATAATATTGAAGAAGATCCACAAACAAATTAAGCAACCTAATTTTCAAGGACTCAATTGGAAATATATTTAGAAATAACAATTTTGAAGAATACGTAGCAGAAGAAACATAACATTATCCCTACTTTGCTGATAAGCTTTCTGTTCAACTTCTTTCTTAAGAAGTTCTTTCGCCAAGGATTCCCTTGATCCCCAAACTTCTAACGCTCTGAAAATTTCCACGTACAATTTCATAATTTTTACAATATAAATAATTACCTCGTCAAACTTTACGCGGAATAAATAATCTTACTTAGCTTCCACATCTTTTCTCCAATAAACAGTAATCGGAGGCTCAAATTCATAGGGCGATCTTCGTTTTGTCTTTGGCAGATTTTCAAGATCAGAGGGTTTTAATAAGAAATCGGACATAGCTCTAACCGGAGTAATAAAATTGC
Source organism: Ctenoplectra terminalis (assembly GCA_019453375.1). NCBI lineage: Eukaryota > Metazoa > Arthropoda > Insecta > Hymenoptera > Apidae > Ctenoplectra > Ctenoplectra terminalis. Next base: position 31,979 of record SMSQ01019456.1, on the reverse strand, counting down.
GTTCCAACGATGATGCACTTTTATCCATCTTACTTTTCTTTTTAACTGTAAATAAAAAATATTTGGATACGTACAACAATAACGATGATAAAAATGAATGATAATAAAATATTTAAAAATAAATAAAAAAAGAGGAAAACCTTTTTTAACCGTAGTTCCTTCTGTACCTTCCGTCTTCAAGTTTTTCTGGCCTTCTTTCTTAGCCTGACTGTCGTCACCTTTAACATCTAACTTTCTCTCTTTTAATTGTCCTAAATTTTCTTCTTTTAATTCTATTATTGTTTGTTGTACTTCAACTTCTGGCTTTTTACTTAGATTTCTTAACTCTTCTTTTTGTACTTTCGTAAAGATACAGATTGGCTTGGACATTGTGACAAAGATCCACCTCCATTCTTGTAGATACTGTATTCTTTTCGTACCAAAAATCTTTTGAGGATTTGCAATAATGTGTAACTTGCATCTTGTATTATAATTACATGTTATCAAGGTACTCGGGTGTCTCCTTGTACATCCTAGTTGGAAAACATATAAATAATCTTTATTATACCAGCTAATGTTGTGAAGAAATCTCAGAAGGTTAGGGGCTTGCTGTAACATGATTTCGATACTTGGTCGCTGCCAGATGTTGCAAAAGGACACAATCTTACAAGACTCTGTGAACCACCTAACCTATCCAAAAAGAATTAATAACATTTAAATGTCTTCGGGAATAGAAATTTTTTCATAATTAGTATTATAAAAAAACGACTATTTTTTTTTTTTTTTTACGAAATTCAAAAAAGAAATTGACAAACTTGGAATATTTTTAAAAACGTTATACAGGCTTGAAAAGTCAAAATTTATTTCGAAATATTTTTTACCTTCTTTCACGTTCACGTATTTTATAAAATGGAATACATCGTTAACGATATTATAAGAAAAATACTGTTCGATGTAAAACTGTTCTTTAAAAAATGTCCCGGTGAAAAGGCTTCGAACTGTCAAAAAGCTGCTCCGCTACTGACCGATATCAGTAGATGTAATAAAACATTAATATAACCGATAATAATTATATCGCGCTTCAACATAGTCGTTCATCCTTATATTTAATAAATATTTTAATTCTCTAGCAACGTATAAGCTCTTGCATAATAATACCGTTAATTATGTTAAAACTTAGACATATATATCTATATCTATAACGAATCAAATATATATGGCTAGGGTATTAATCATTTTATTAGTTTATTTACGACTACTTTAATAATAGAAAATTATTATTATACATTTTTGTTTAAATAGTATTAACATTGTAATACTTGTTCCTCCCTCTCTCTCTCTCTCTCTCTCTCTCTCTCTCATTTTTTAGTTACTCTTGATAATGATTAATTAAATGAAACCACAGACGAGGTACAGGATAGATCTGTAACATCTTATGGGACTTAGTTTCCGATATTCTGAAATGCCGATTCTATAAAAATATAGAAAAAATGCATGGTTCCATATAAAAAAACATTGATAACTATAGAATCTCATAAAAAAACTAAGCTCGTGAAAAGATTTTCTTTTATCGTCGGATGGTCCCTTTAAAATAATGTAACTTGGTCACAGAGTTTTTTCGTACATCCATAAATAATAGAGATATTTAAGTATTTGTTACTTAAACCTGTCACCCTATACGTATACACCAAACTATTTCAATTTAGGTGACTTCCTAGCTACGTATAGTTTTAATTCTAACCACTACCAATGCTGTAATCTTATTCTATGCTGAATCGGTAACGTTGAGAGCGACACCAAAATGGTAAGAGGGCACGCGTGCTCCCGAGACCCTGGACAAAAAAAGGCATTGCACGATAGGTCTGTGTTTATACTCTCAATCTGCGATAATGATGCGATTATAATGAATTTTACTTGAATTTAAAAAAATATAATACTGATCATGATATGGTAAAATCGAATTACGACAATGTCGACGAAATGTAGGAATATTTGCGCTTGCGCACTCCCATTTCCGTTAGTGATAATGCAACAAAACTAATACGAAGAAGAAGATAAAGGACAATAATGCTCGGAAGGGGGTGTAAACTGAACGGCACTGTTGATATACAATCGCGTACAAGTGTTACTAATATGATTTGACCTTTAAAGTTACCGAATAACTTGGCTCTTTCTCTGTGGAAACCTTC
>SMSQ01019456.1:3845-29750 GCA_019453375.1 Ctenoplectra terminalis | reverse complement strand
TTTGCGGCAGTGTAAGTCCATTAAATTCACAACGGAATTGCGCGTTTCCTAACCACTGTAAAATCAAACAAATTCGTCGTATTTCATCGTTTGTTTCTCGCTTGTTTGTAGATAAATGAACGTATGCCAGATCGCGATACGTTATCTCGAATGTTTTGATTGAAACTAGTATTAATCAATTCTTATTGTAGCTTTTGGATTTTACCATCGGTGGTACTAAAAAAAATGCTGATGGGGAACTTTGTGACTGACAAGGTCGATGGAGAAATGGTAGAAGCGATTGATTTTATGGTGGAAAGGGTATGTATCTTTTTAGTTTTTTCTTTTTTTCTTTTTTTTTTTCACTCAACAGTGACGATTATTTTTGTTTACAGTTGGATAGTTTGACACAACCGGAATTGGCGTCTCGATTAACGATGAATTGCGTCAATTGTTACGTACAACCGCAAAAGATATGCGACTTGCCTATCACGATTGTAGACGTTTTTGATGAGTACGCATTATCGAATTCGGTGAGGGAGGAAATGTACAAGTGTTACCCGAATGCTAAATTAGCACATTTAAAAAGCGGCGGAAATTTCCCATATTTAAGTAGAGCGGCAGAAGTAAATTTACATTTACAGGTAAACGTAATTTATTCTTATACGCGCGATTCGTTAAGATTTATATTATTAATCAAAAGTAAAATGTATATACAGATTCACTTGAGGCAGTTCGAGGGTACCGAGTACGCTGCTTCCGATAGAACGAAGTTGTAACTCTACTAGCATGGAGTAAAAACGAAACGATTTATAGTTTTCGTATCGTCGCGCATTTCATATATACGTGTTTTTCTACTTATTCCCTAATCACTGACCAGCCTAATTTATACGTTGTCATTGATACAACGCATCCGTATACCAGTAATCTCGAAACGTTCCATAAATATATTCGCCATATCAAATATGCCGAAATATTCTATGTATATAGATAGTAGTCTTGTAAAACATTTACCACATTTTCAACACGATGTTTGCGAATATATCTTGTTATATTTTTTTAAATAAATATTTATTGTTTATAAGTATTTTTGTTTCGAAGATAAATTCGAAACGTGCGAAACACGCAGCGTTCACGATTAAACGGCATAATATCGTAATTTTTATGAAACAAAAAAAAATGTATTCAATATAAATAAAAGAACTTTGATATGCAATTAAATGTAAAATAAGTAAAAAGTTTTAAAAGTACAAAGTAAGATGTATATCACGATTAAATTGACATCGGTGATATATTCAGTCCCAAACTCAACTTGTATACATTTATTCAAAATAAATATAAGTTTGCAAGAAACGATTGAAAAATCATCAACGATGACCACAAGATAGAAGAAACGTTGCGTACTCGATCGAATCGACAAACTTGATACGTTGGATTCGATGAAATACCAGTTTGAGCGTGGTGGTTTACGCCGCCTGTGGCGTTTGCCGGTGAATGAACTTTCTAGACTGCAAAACCACCTAACTGAGATACCGTACAAGAACTTGTCCGGTATCGATTTCTCCGCGCATGCTCTTGCTCGCGTTTCTCTTTGTGGAGCTCGGATTACAGGGCCTTTTCTGTCTACCTATGGGACACCTTTACACTCCCGTACATACCACGCGCGCATTAATTACGGCTGTGCACCGAACCACAGACACACGTCGTCTAACTTGGAACACCTTCTCGACTGGCCTGGTTGTGCCTTTTCAACGAAACTTAACGCACCAACTTCCACCCTTCCTCTATACATAGCTGCCCTATAAAAAGTCCCCGACTATAATTACGAACAAGGACTTTTTCTAAGATACGTTACGTACGTCGCCAGAACCTATAAAAAATAATTTTTTTTTTTTCTTTTTACTATTTGCCAGTTGCTATTTGCTTAAAATTTAGGCTCCTCGACTACAGTAACTGATCCAAAATAATTTGATTTTAAACCTAGCATAACTTGGACTATTCCGTTTATAACTATTTATGGGATTATTACGAATAAATTTTCTTTGTCCGATAAGATTACAGCTATCGCGCTTGAATTAGTAACACGGCGTTGTAACGAAACTATTGATTTAACGATAATCTCCTGTCCGTGAAGCGGGAAATGGCGCACGTTCGAAAGTTCAGTCGCTGAGGTGGTCACGTAGCGGATAGTCGCGTGTTTCGTTCACGGTCTCGGACGGAATGCTGTGTATACAAGAGACATCTCGTTATCGGGAATATCCAACAAAATTATTCCGTCTTGTTTCGTGGTCCTTTTGAAACGATACAGCAAGAAAATTTCTCTTAAATCGCATTTTTTTATCCATCGAGCGCGATCCACTGAAAATCCATTGGAATTGTTCCGGTACGATGAACGGTGTCCGAAGAAGTTTCGTTTAACGCTCGACGCAAACGTGAACGATCGATACGCGACAGGAAAAGCGGAAGAGCGAATAATCACAAAAAACAAATATATTGTACACGAGCTCATCCGGTGGCAACGTAGCCGCGTGGAATTCAATACCGTGACGCATAAACGTGGAACGTTTTGCAGACGTTTTCAGTACACTTTGCGAACGATTGTACGATCCTCAACAGAGATAACTTATCCGAGTTTCTTCCGTTCGATCAATCGACTAATAAGCTTTCAGATTGCAACGTACTTGCTTGCCCGCCGTTACTTAGCCTTAAACGGAAATCGTTTCGTAACTGGGAATTAATTTGCGCGTGAAAGGGAGACCTTGTGCAATAGTTTCCTTAAAAATACCGAGTCTCTGTGAAAATCGTTTCTTTCAGATTCTTGTTGTATCGAAACGTTATCGATGATCGATCAAGGTAATGGATGCTGAATATTCAGTTGGGATATTCTTGTAGCTTCCGGTGTCGCCGTGAAATGAAATTGAACCGAACGGATCGATGAACGTATCGACAAAAAAATGTAAGTTCTAATTTGAGACCGAAGACGAGTGGTCCGACAAAAATAATCAGAAAGTTTGCGAGTCAAATTTGAATTCGCAAACGGTATCATTGATCGTTACAAACAGAGAATATTTTTGAAAGTTACGAAACATGTTTACACGTGCTTCACGTTGCTCGAAACAGCATGTCCCGCGCAACGATTACATAATACCGTTTGAATTTTTATTATACAAGTTAATTGAAACTCCAATTTTCACATGTCATCGGTGAAGAGAAATGCAGATACGCGATAGGATGCAGCGTGTTACATTGATACTCGATACTTGAAATATTTAAAAATTGACGAGTATAATTTACAGGACAACTTTAAAAAATGAAGAATCGTTCGTATAATTGGAACGGATTCATCTCAAACGAGAATACAACAGAGTTTTGTATTTAAACTTGTTGGAATCGTGTCAAGGACATCGAATCTCTTTCGAAGATGGAAAACGCGGAGGAGCGATCTCCATTGTTGGAGAAGAAAGTGAGCGCATCGACGAAAATTTCCTACGCTTTGGGACACATTTTCAATGATCTCACAGCCGCCATGTGGTTCTCTTACACCCTCATCTATTTTCAAAGGGTGGCCCTATTGGAACCGATCACAGCTGGCACTCTGTTGCTTTTAGGTAACCGAAATTTAAATTCAAAATAAATTTTTGAATAGTCGATGAAAAATTTTAATCACCGAAAATAAAATATTCGAACGTTGAAATTAAAATTTGAAAATTTAAATGCAAACGGTTGGCGATCGAAAAAAGTTGCAACGGATTTCCATGATTTTTAAAGGACAAATCGTGGACGCTATCATGACCCCGATTTTTGGCGTGCTGGTCGATCGGTACCTGAAGAAAAAAGTTTGGCACATTATTGGATCCGCGATGGTCACGCTGTCGTTCCCAGTGATCTTTGGCAGCTTTGCCGATCCCTCGAACGCGGGCATCATGCTCCTTTACGTGATTAGTATCGGCATATTTCAAGTTGGCTGGGCGGCCGTACAAATATCTCATTTGTCTATGATTCCCGCGTTGACGAATTCGTTGATGGGACGAGCAGATTTAACCGCAATAAGGTAACTTCGAGGATGCTCTTTACAATCTTTTGTCCTCGCTCGTAGTAACTTTGGATAACTATGGAACACAGGTATTCGGCACAAATCGGAGCAGCCGTTGCAGTCTTCGTCGTTACGTGGATAATCTTGCCCACGAACGAAGAGGCCGTAGTGCGATTGACCCAACAGGATAGCTATAAATTCAGAGTGAGTATACATTGCACGGAAATAATATATCGGGTTGAGATACATCTTCCTTTCTATCGGAGTAAACGCTTGATCGGCCTAATCCTTGGAAAACGGTAAGAAATTTGTAACGAAGACTGGAGCTTAACGAAGATTATGCTTTGCAGAACATCGTGTTGATTCTAACGTCTATCGGTTTGACGGCTACTATACTCTTTCATGTATTTCTGAAAGGGAATCTTTTGGAGAATTCCAATTCGAACAAAGGAAACGTCGAGGAAGCTAGAAGACTGATCGATAATTCTCACAGCAACCGGGGAAGAAATTCCTGGGTCGGTACGACAATTTTGCTAAGGGTCGCTATGTTATACGTAGCCAGTAGACTGTTCATCACGTTGGCCACCGTGTATTTGCCTCTGTACATAGAAGAAGCGGATATCGATGGAAAAGAGGCTCTAGCCACGGTTCCGTTGGTATCGTACCTGTCTTCTTTTGTCGCTGCTTTGTTGCTGAAGTATATAAACAAGTCTTACGGAACAAAGGTACCTGGTTAAAATAGGAATGTAGGTGATTAAGTTAAAACTATAATTGGGACAATAATATTAACGTTTTTCTCGATTTCAGGTATGCTACTTTTTGGGAACTATAATCGGCATCGTTTCTGCCGCCGTCGCTGAATACGGGGGAAGTTCGGCAACAATTATATACATCGTGGCGGTTCTGATCGGAAGTGGTAGCTCTATCACAATGGTAACAGCGTTAAGCGTAACGGCGGAAATAATTGGACCGCGAACCGAACGAAGCGCTATCGTTTATTCAATCGTAACTTTTCTCGATAAGGTTGTCACGGGACTGGTTGTCATTCTTATCGAAAAATGGTAAAAAAAAAAAAAAATCGATAATGCTCAGCCTATCGAAAGGAAGAAGGTGAAACTATTTTACCGAACATTTTTTTAGGAGGTGCACGGAACCGGCGCTTTGTCCGAATTACAACAGAGACACCCTGGCTTTTGTTTGCGCATTTTCTATGTCTGTAGGACTTGTCGCACTGCTTTCGGTATCGCGATGTTTGAATTAACGGTGTAAAACAGAATATTCGCTGGTTACCGTACTATCGGCTAACAAAGGTCATTCACTGCTCCTGCGATCCTCGTAAATCTCATTATACAGCCAGCGATCGTTTCATCTTCATCATACCGGTCTACTTTTCCGTGGAAAAGTATCCTACGGATAAATCCTTTGTATTGTAGTTAAATAAAAGGTTTGAAAGAAAAAAGAGATCCTAACAACGAAACGCAAGTCCGATGAGATCCGATCAAAATTTTCCCGCCAATCTTTACTCGCACGGTATCGAATACTGGAGAAATTACAGTTATCGACGCGGTCGAAGCTTGACAGGATTCACGAGCAGATGTCGCCGTACTGCCGCAGTGCGTCCTCGGAATTTTCCAACGGAACGGATCAGCGTGGTGGCAACGCAAAGGTACGATGACCTGCTCGATTTACACGTTACGTGGCGAATCATGGTTGCGGCGTAGAACGTAAGGCAAGATCCGTTTAATTCTACCTAGTGGTTATGCCTCGTCGGACTATATAGGACGATTATTATACAAACCCAACTATATCTACGAGCAAGGTTGGCGAAAAGGGAAGGGAACAGCGTTGAGCGAGCCAGTCTCGGAAACAAAGACGGAGAGATCGAGAAAAACGAGAACGGGCAAAAGGGAGATAGAAAAAGAGCGTAAACGAGGGATAGAGGGATAGAGGGATAGAGAGAGAGAGAGTGAGAGAGGGAGGTAGGGAGAAAAGCACTAGGACAAAAGCGCCTTGGTGGACCATGAGGCAACGACAAACAGCGCACACATCGGCTCGTGCGAACATGGCCCGGAAGGTGCGCGCGAGACTACTGCGCAGAGTCTTGTTTTGCTCGGCGGGACGAGGGGAATACGGAGGCAGACGCAAGTTCACGGGGCATGGCGTGGTGCCCGTTCTAGTAAACAACTTGTGTGCGGCTCGTGCGTGGAATCTGCGTCCCGAGTAATCGTGATTTTAATGCCGAACGGCGCGATATCGCGGCTCGTAATGAATCGTACGATACACGGATAGATCGTTTTCCGTGTGTCCCGCGAGTACAACGACGTACGTAGAATCTCAGTGCGGTTTAATCAAGTTGGTCGGTTTCTCTAGGAACTCGACCGCGAACAACCTCGTGTGTTCTTTTCCATACGTACGTGTTTACGCGTATGGTGACTGTTACACGTGTTTGCACGGAACAAGTGTCTTACGCGTTTCATCAATTTCCAGTGTCATCGATCCGCTTTCGATCGGTTTCGAGTCTCGACGTTTCGCCGCGAGCATCCGGGATACTTTTTTCCCTCCACCCTAACACGGTAAGTGAATCTATTGGAATTTCTTTCATAGAACAGCCGCGTTCCTTCGATCTCGGTCACGGCGTCGCATCCATCGAACACCGTGTCCGCAATGTATTTTTGGAGCACGACCGTGGTTGGCCCGCGACTTCGACGAACCGCGAAATCGGAAGACGCGCGTGTGTTCTCGATAGTACCGACTCTCCGATCGAATATCTCGTTTCGTTGCACCTCGATTCTTCTCGTTTAGGAATACGCGCCAGTACGATTACATTTCGTTCGAACGCGTTTTTCGATTTTTCGTCGGCTGTCGATTCAGCGTCGGTATTCCGATACATATGTGTACATTTTCTCGTCCATCTCGTATCCGAATGTAAAGTGAACGGACAGAGGAATAGCGGAGGCGTAGAATAAAGGCGTAAACGTGTAAAGGAAGCGCGCAATCGTGATTTTACATGCAACCGGTGATGGATGTATCTCTAGCCTCGAGTTTCCTTCGTGTCGGATAAAGATCGATTCGACCAAGCGACATATCGCCGCGCATGATTTCGCGTTAAAGCTGATCGAACGATAGCAATTGTCTAATGTAAAAAGTACTTCGAAAAACGAGAAGCAAAGAGAAAGGAAGGAAAAGGGAGAGAAAGGGAGAGAAAGGGAAGTGAGATCGATGTCGATCGTCGCGGCCAGCTTCTCGGTAAAAGATCCTCGGAACGTCAATAGGCAGAGACCGGTGGCGCGACTATATCGCATTCCACGATATTTCTCTCTTTAGTCACTGACCTCGCGACTGCTCGGCCAACCTCGTTTCGTCTCCAATATCGTCTCCTTGTTTACCGCTCTCGACCGATTCCGCACCGTCCTCCGTTCACAACTTTTCTCCACGCTACCGTATCTCCTACTTTTGTCTCGTTCGGGAACCAGTTTTTTTTTTCTTTTTTTTTCTTTTTTTTTCTTTTTGTTTCTTTTTTTTTCAAATAATTCTCCCTCTACGATCTCTTCAACAGAGGTAAACGAAGCTACGTTTAAGTCGATGACAAAAATAAGGGGAACCAAGTCGGTTAAGAATTATTCGAATCTCTCTTCGAGATGAGAATGTCTCGAATTTTGAAACGTATCCCTTGTTTTCGTTACCTATTTGCACGTTTGTGGAACCGATTTAGATTACTCTGTGACAACACGCTCCTTTTACGAGGTCAACCGAACGGAAAACAAATCTGGTGTGTACCTGGTGCCTAGACCACGTTCACTAGAGCCGGCGATCATGTTTTTGCCGCGGATTTGGACAACGGCATAAACGTTGGTCTAATCGTAGAACAAACCTAATCATCGAGGCCTTCCAAATCATGGATTATCTCCGTTTTCCCTTTTTGCTCACCGCCATAGACCGTGATCAACCGTGAACGATTTCGTCCCTGTTCGATTATTCTTCTTCCAGGGAAAAACAGTTTAGCAACTAAGAGGCGGTTCTCGGAACGATCCTGCAACAAACAACGACAATGTTTCGTTTCACGTTGCGATCGACATCTTGAGAAAGCAATGCCGATCGAGACAACCTGGTTCGAACACGACCAACGCGACGATGTTTACATCTAGACGGCCTTGATTGTACCCGGTTGTTGTAATCGAATAAATATCCTTGGTGCGCAATACACCACATCGCGCGATAATATTCCGATTCTTATGCGGTTCACGAGTTACAATTGTTTCGTTCCAAGTATATTGGTCGGCATTGCGATATTTCACGTTAAAACTATCGACGATTAAAGCGTGCCTATTCGTACCAAAGAAATCGCGGTAATAGATATTTGAAGAAATATCTAAAAAAAGAAGTCGTTGGACCGCTTTGGTAGGTTTGATGTTAACAAAACAGCGACGAAGAGTTCGGTGTCGTTTCTGGAATCGCTACCTTTCCGTTCAAACTATTTTATTGCATCCGAGAAGAAACGTTTTCTTTTTAGATTTTATTATAAAAATGCAAAATTTGCGTTCCATAAACGCAGTATTTTTTATAGTAACCGTGGCACGTGGCACGAGCAGTTACGTAATCGCGTTCGCGTATCACGAGTCATTCGCGTACCAGTCGCAAACAAAATTTTTATTGCCTTCGTTACCACCACCTCTCTCGTCCTTACATTTTGCGTCGCGATTCTTGCCGGCGATTCTATGTTTCCTAGGCTTGCGTAAAAAACAAACATAGCTTTGCTCGAATCAACGTCGTAAATAACACGCCTCCGATACTTGTTACTCGCTTCGTTCGTCACCGCGAAAGCGATTGACGTCACAATGTTCTACGCGTCATCAAAATTAAGCGGTGACTTTTTCGTAACCGGCTCTCCGCGATGCTTCTGAGACCGAGTTCCCCGCGCGTGTCTCGTAGAACGACTGTAAACGCGCCAATAACCCTATTCATATCGCAAACACGCGCCTTCGAATCTAGCTTCCCAATGTTTCACGCGTCTCAGTTGCCTACCTGGCGTCAGAGGTGAACGCGACTTTGCGAGTATAATCGCAAAGTCTCGCTAATATTCTCGCAGGAGCGTGTCTTCGGTATCGATGGTTCAATTTCATTGTATTTAAATACCCGTGTCGAGTAAAATCAGAGAATATCGCAACTTGTTTCGAGAATTTCAAATATTCATCTACAAGTTTACGCGTGCGAAGTAACGCGAGCGTTCCTCGTCCGAAGAAGATCGAGTAGACCGAACGTTATCACCGAGGTACATATCGAGTTTCGAGGAACGTTGTTCGGTGCACATTTAAATCTTAATCGGGCAGATTTTTTGCACGAACTCTCTCCGTCCATCGTAGCATTTGTATGGTTTTATTTCCTCGAATGTTGCGAAAGGTTTCGAAAGGTTTCGAAAGACCGATGGTCGAACACGGCGAGCGTCGCCTCGCTTTCTCTACCGAAATCGTCAACGGATTCGTAGTCGGTTTACGCGGTACAGGCATCGCAACTGTAACAACCGTCGACATTCGCGCGTCTGGTTTTGCCAGTTGGTCCTCATGGACGATAGCGATCGGCTCGACCGATCTAACGCGCGTAGCTGTCGCTAGGCTTGGATCGTACAAATCTTTCGCTCGTCCGTTTTGTATATCTTTGTCAAAATTAGGCGATTCGCTCGATCGCGATTCCTCGATGATCCCAATCTTCCCGTTAAATCGTTAAGAATGATCTACAAATCAAGAGCGCGACGTACTTCGAACACAAACAAACTTTGACTTTCGACGTTACATCCGGTATCACCTTGGACGGGTGTGAATCGATCGTCGTCAACTCAGTGGCGTCCGAGCTGAGCTATAAAGTTTAAGCAGCTGTTCTCGCTCCAAAACCCTTGCTACGACCACAGGTGCGTTGATCGATGCTACGTTGAATAGAACAAGAACGATTGCTTCCTCTTATCAAGGATCGTCTCACGAATGTTGACCCTTCGTTCGCGATCGAGTCGAAACATGGAATCGAGAATTTTTCGAGTTACCACTGGCACGCGCATTGTTGCACCAGTAAAACGGCGACGTATCAAGAAGAGATCCGTGACAGGTATCCGAATATCGAAAGAAACTCGGAGGATCCTGAATTACGAGGCGCGGCACCGTAACATGTGAGAGCGAGAATAAAGAGTAGCAACGGGGCGCAATGGAAAGGAAAAAAGAAGAGAAGAGAGCGAGTAAGCAACGAGAAGGGGTTAGAGAGAACGTTGAAGCACGGTTTCGAACGAGAGAGAGAGAGAGAGAGAGAGAGAGGAATCAGTGCCCTTCCATCAATGCCGTTGCTCGACCACGTTAAGTATGCAAATTGTGGCTATGCAGAGAGGCTCGCGTAAACGACCACGTCGACGATAGTGCTGAATCTACCTTTTGGACGAACTAGATTTGGTTCGGCCGTGAGCATAAGTCTGCGCGATGGGAACCACCGGGTTCCACGCGTATACTCGTGTTGTCCCAAAATTGTTCGCACGGCCGGGCACACAAGGGTACCTACCCACGTTCCTCGTCTCTTCTCCCGTGTATAATTGTCCGCGTACTCGACAACTGTCTTTCCCTCGCTCGATGCACACGGTGCAGCCTTTTTCCGCACTTGTTGCAACTCGGTGACGCTAATCCGTGGTTGTTAGGTTCTCAGGGTTTCGCGTATAGGCGTGCATACACGGGAATGATGTATACATACCGAGGATCTTTGATCGTTAAACGCGAGGGAAATTTTTACCACGAATTTCAACGGTGGAAGTCTTGGAATAGTTGCTCCGTTAATTGGCTCGTGTCCCATTGCCCTAAAAACCCATCTCGACCTATTCCCTCGTTTCTCGAGTATACGCACGAGTATACGCGATCCATTCACCGGGATCGATTCCCGTGGCTGTTCCGCGACCAAAATTTTCTGGCTTCCCATGAACGGACAATTACACGATCGAGCGAAGATCGCCGTGGACTTAACCGAGCGCGAAACCGAGGCTATCGGTTTACAGATACAAACAGAAATAGAAAAAGGAACAGAGTATGTGCCCACAACTACGTCGTTCCAACGAGTCAGACTCACCTTTTTCCCGTAACGTTTCATTGACGTCGTTGACGCTGACGAGGCTTCTCTGTTTACGCGGGGCCTCGACGTGCACCTACACACGTTCGCCGCTTCAGCCTTGGCATATATACCGGACCGTGTGTTGGCGCACGCGCGCGCATGACCTATTGCCGTATCTGTGTACGTGTACGTGTACGTGTGCGTACACAGGCAAGGAATTGGAAGGGCGACGAATCGTGACAAATTCGGGCGAAGGGCATCGTCCTCCGCGCGCGTATTCCCACGGCTTGGCGTTTCCTTTACTCTCTTTCCCCACCACCCTGGTTAGTCACCTTCCATCATCCGTACACCATGTAAATTACGCAACGCGCAGAAGCGGTCGTTTGATTATTCGCCGCCGAATCGGTGCACGGAATGTAGGCCGACCGTTCTCTTCCAGTCCCGCTTGTATCGAACGCTGGCCATGGATTTTCGAGGAAATTACGGCCCCAACACCGTTAGACCGACCCAACTCCGTTCTCGTCGCGAGGTTGCGAAACATCCAGTGATCCAGGGTCGGAGAAATCCGAATTCCACGAACGATCGGAGATGGAAAACCTTGGATACCGTGTGTAGAGAGAGAGAGAGAGAGAGAGAGGAATACGTTTGCTCTCCTCGTTCGAGAGTAGCGTTCGTTGTAGTTAGGTTCGTAATTGGTAGAACTTCTATCGATAAGCGAGAATTGAAAGTACCCGTTCATCGTCTACCTATATGTATTCCGTCTAGCAAATCCGTGTCGCGGACTGCCTAGGCGGAACGATGTGGAAAAAGAAAGGGAGACCGGAAGACGCGTGCCGATACCTCGATCGGCGGTCTCGTCTATCGTAGGTGTTATTCATACGGTGACAACGCGATTTGACACAAGCTCACGGGCATCCACAATTTTTTCGCACACGCGCTGTTACGAATGTAATCGGTGATTCGCTATTGGTTCCGTCCACACGGTGTCTCGAGATTCGATAGAAATCTAGATCGGTGCCGGGAAACACCAGATGTTACGTATTTCCTTGAACGCGCGTGTTTGTCGGTTAAACGATCGTCCAGTATCGAAACGATGCGACTTTCCCCGACTTTTGCTTTCTCGCTTCGCTCATTTATCTTTCCACCCCTTTTTGCTCTCTCGTTCAAAGACCACGAATCGGAGTCTATTCTTCGCGAGTCTATTAGCCTGCTCTTCGTTATCGATTATCAATGCTTCGACGATGTACGACGTTTCTTTCGTTATTAATATGGTTCACCGGGAAAAAGGATCGCGCGCGCTTAACGGAGAGGAGGGACAGAGTACAGCGGTGAACAGGAAGTCGATAAGCACGAGTACGGTATTCGATGTATAATTTTCCGAGCCAGATCCGTAATCGGGATCCTTTGAATAGAAATGGGATCGTAACGAGATCTTTGTAACATTCGGGATTTTAAAACGAACGCAGGGCAATAATCGTTTACAAACATCTGTTCCGGATTCTCCGACGAAAGAACGAGGAGGCTGGATAACGAAGCAACGAGCTAGTCGATAGCAGACGCGAGAAGTTGATACGTACTTGCACCCGGTGGCTGTGAGCGTAATCTGGGACGCGACGTTGCTATTCGTCAAGCTGCTCTTCTTTCGAGAAGAACGTCGCACGCTTTCCAAGATAATTAACGTTCGCTCGAACGAAATCGATGACCGGCCAAACCAGTGCATCGGTTGGATCGGAACACGCGTTCGAAACAGCTGTGTTAGGTGTGATTCCCGATCGTACGAATTGAAAGGAGAAACTCCGAATCACGGGTCAGACGCGAAGAAATGGATTCGGGTAAGGAAGGGTAGCGAAGGACGATCGTCGCGTACAAGGATATCGAGGATCATCGTAGCACCGATGTAAACCATCGGGATGAGGGGAGAGGGTACGCGCCAGGGTCCCTTATGCGGCCTCGACGGGAACTCGAATAGAGGACACGAGGAGAAACGTCGTAATAAGCGTTCATGGTTTGCGCTTCCACGGGGACCGGACTCGAAGAGAGGAACGAGAGTATTCCATGGATGGTAAAGAGGGGAGAAAACCGAAAGAGAAAGAGAAAGAGAAAGAGAAAGAGAACAAAGCAAGAGAGGAGGAAGGGAAAAAAGCACCGACAATAGTCCAACGGGCACGGACAAAGCGACCAAAACAAACGTCTCGCTAGCGTATAACAGCCACATTCCACCGCTGCCTCATGCCATATTTGAATCCTTCTCTCGCTGCCCCTTCCGCCCTCTTCGGTTTGTTTGTCTCTCCCCATCTCTGTACCGTCTCTCGTTTGCTCTTCGTTCTTGAACGAGCCTGCACGCGTTCGTCTTCTTTGCTCATCTCCCTCTTTCCGACCAAGCTGCTCTGACTTTTTATCTCTTTCTTTCTTTTTATCTTCTTATCTTCTTTCCGCTTCTTCTCCTCTTCTACACACTCTCTTTGGCTCTGTTTGCCTCCCTTTCTCTCTCTCTCTCTCTCTCTCTCTCTCTCTTCCTCTCTCTTCCTTTTTGTCGTTCTTCATTACCCTCGCATCTTGTTATCCTTCTACTTCCTCCTCGGTAGCCACGAATCAAAGGACGGAAAGAAGGGACCACCACGACAGCGTTCCACGCTTTCTCTCTTCTCGTTATACTTTGGGCGTGGGTAAATGCTTAAACGAACGCCCTAAGTGCCTGCGTTTCGTGGCTAATAAACTCTCGTTCGCACCCCCTCGACTACTTCCCTCCAATTCCTCGAGACAAATAGCGGGAAACTCTCGCCAACGGAGAAGCAAAGAACGCCTTTTGTCGATTAACGATCGACGCAGATGATGGTAATTACGCTAAAAATCTTTGTTGGAGGTGCGATAAAATTATCTGTGTTCTTTCTCGAAAAGAAAGATAGGTTCGATCGTACTCGATTTCGAGGAAGAGGCGTCGGAAACGATTGATCCTCGTCGAGGATTTCCGATGTTTCTTCTCCCGTGGACAAACATGTTCTCCGGATCCGATATAAATCCGATGTAAATCCGAGGTAAAAGAATCTCGCAGAGACGTCGGAGGAAGAGGAAAAGAGATAGACGGTGCCAAAAGGTGTCGCTGCGAGAGATAGGTAGGATTTAAGAAGCGAACTCCCGCGACCGAAATCATCGCTCGTCGCGCTAAAACAGACGAAACGCTCAGTTTTAGTGTTTTGCCGTTGGATGGCGTCCCTTCTATCGTCTCGCTCCACTGGTAGAAGTTGGCATCGCAACGATCACGGACCATACGATTGTTCTTTCAAATCGGTATCGAAACCGTCAAACTTTATTGCGCGTACAACCTAATGACTCTTTTTTTCGAACACTTAATTCGTTATTCCAATAGAAGGAAAATTTGGTTCAATTTTTACTCGCGGAAACGTTGCCGATCGATTACCGGAAAGCACTGGTTCCTCGTAGACGTCGTTGCGTGGCATCGATCGAATAATCGCGCAAACAGAAATAAGAAGCGCAACGCGAATCGACCCGGCCTTGATCAATGCACGTACGCTCGCATTATCGCGATTCTTCTTCTCGAAAGCCCGCGTCGCGGAGGGTCTCCGTTTTCCCACGGTTCACCGGACTCTGGCGAACGCGCCGCCACGGAATTGTAGGTCGAGACGAACCAGGAACTGCGCCGTACACTCGAGAACGTAGCGTAGTTGAATAAAATAAAGAGATGCGATGCGCTTCGAGTTGCCAGTATGTTTGGATTTTTTAATTCTTCGCGCGGTTGCATCGATAAAGCGTACAGATAGATACATCGTTTTTGGAATTTTTCATCGAGGACATTTATCTCGTTTACGAACGCGAAACGCGTTCGTATGATAAAATTTCGCGCGAATGATAAAATTAGCGGAACGAGGGGACCTGTTGAAACGCGTTCGCGTCTCGACGAAGCTAAACCGGTCCTTCGTTCGATTAACGCGCTAATTACAGGATGTACTCGTGGCGGATGAATTTGCCGGACGCGTTCCGCTTCGGTTTCCTGAATTTCCGATTCCCATGGTATTCCGAAGCAGCATTTTTGTTTAATTAGAACGAAGATGTTAGCCTAGATTCCTTAACGGGACGCGGTGAATCGCATAAATCAATGTCGAGTCAACGATCACGTGGCGTTCGTTGATGGAAACGAAAGAGTCTTCACGCGCAGAGGCGTCGAATCGATGTGGAATAACCAAAGGTCAGAGTGAAACGCTCGTTCCCCGGTTCTCCACATACGATAAACGTATCGACGATGAACTTTGAATTTTAACCGTGTTCAATGATCGATATATCGCGGTACATTGAACTCGCGCACTGTTTCGCGGTTCAATTTCTCCCTGCTCCGAGCGATCGACGATCAACTTGTTTCATCTTCTCCAACGCTTACAATTTTTCGCGCTAGAAAAAGAAAAGTAAGAATAATCGATGCAACGAAACGTTGACACGAAAGCATGAAATTTGTGTCGATTGATCCGAGCGAGGGTCGCCAAAAGAAAACACCTACGGTCGCTCCTACGCGTGGCCGTAATATTACGTTGGCAGTGGAAGTGACAGAAGCCGCGGGGATGGCTCGAGTGGCAGGGGAGTTCCAGATGGTGTAGCGTAAGTCTGTTAGAGAAGCGGCAATAGGTGAGCGTAGTCGAGTTCTCGGGGTGGGGATGGGTGCGAGGGTGGAGGCTGTGGAGGGCGGAGCCCATCCTTTCCTTACTGCGCACTTTCTTACCCCTCCGCTGGTTCGCATTCAACCCTCTGCACAGTCGACGTTCGTGGGTACACAGTTCACTCGTACAAAAAGGTGGTAGCGCGTGCTGCCTTGGTTCAGTGTCTCGTTCGCTGGTACACGATACGATATCGTACTCCTCCCCAGTTGGGATACGAAAACTAATTTTCCGACAAAGCCCGAGCTCCTTTTTAATCACGATCGACGGTTCGTGCGATTAAAATGATGATTCTCTATTTTGGCGGGTTAAACGATCGATCCACAAACCTTTTCGCACACTTTGGTTTCCTTTTTCCGATTCGTATTCTCAAGACGTAAGTATCGAAACGTACGTATATGGTCGCTATCAGCCGCGTCTACTATTCGATAACCCTTCTGTCCGATTCCTGGAACGGTCAAACGGTAATACGTTTGACGGCGCGAAACCTCGTCGATCCCTCGATGCATCGATTAACGCGCATTGTTCGGAGAAACAGAGAGAAAAGGAAGAGAGAAGCTTTGGTGCTTTGCGAACGCGTCGAAATGCACGGGCTCGGTTCGAGGGATGACGATGAAACGGGGAACTGGGATCCGAATGAGAGGGATCGAGACAAGAATGTTGCCAGCGGGTGAGGACAAGGGCGAAGGGGGTCAATGCACGCGAGTCGAAGAATCGCTGGTACTCGAAACTCGAACCAGAACAAGAACGGAACCGAGAGGGCAGCGGTAAACCGCTACGCTTCTTCCCGCGATTCTCACCGTGTCTTCGCGATGTACGTTGCCTCGACTCAGCTTCCGGACAATTGGATATTAGCCGTTCCGTTGGTTTGTCACTTTTCCTCCCCGTTTCTCTATTTTTTCATTCCTTCTCCTTTTTTAGCTCCCGTCGCGTTTTTTTGGTAATTAATCGTGTACCGTGTATTTCTCTCTCTCTCTCTCTCTCTCTCTCTCTTTCTTTTCTCTTAAGACACGGTACTACGTCAATCGTTTCGAACGAATTCAGTCAGCGCCCGCTTAGGTCTGGACGCACAGAGTCAAAGGTCCGCTCGGTAATTGTGGCTTCGATTAATCGCAATACCTCTTCTTACGGAGTTAATTTTTGTTCCACGAGCAACATCTCGGCGAACATTTTCCACGAGAGAGAATAGTCGACGAAATTGTAACGTTCTTTGGTATAAATTATCTTCGTCGTTTTCCATTTTCCATTGATTTTCGATCGTTTTAATTACCAGATTTTGCGTTTCAACGATATTCGTGCCATTTCTTGGATCCTTTTCCGTGTCCTTTCTCCAAACAAATTTTGACCTACACGAGACGGCGTAGAAAAGTACAAGGATTAAGCTATAGGTCGGGAGACTGACGATGGCAAAACAAATCTGTGTAAACACTGATATCGTTTTCAATAGCAAATTTTCTAGGAAGATTAAAGCATTGTACCGATTATCTCGAAATCCTTTAAACGACAAAATCCTTTGATCGACAAAAGGAGAGGCTCCAATTGTTAGACGGTAATACGCGTTTGTTCTAATCGATTCTTCCCTTATTCTCAACAGCTTCCATGGTTAATCGTATTATTAAAACCCATCCTGAAACGTGAAAAACATGGATGCTTCCGACTGGTAATCGAAACGATGTTATGCGCGACACAGGGAAATATATCGGGAGCGTGCAACGAGTATCGTGTAACCGTATCGGTGTAGCATACTAAATCACAACTGATTTCTCGAACGAGCATAGATTATGCGCGGCGGTGCTCCATTTAGACGCGCATATATCGCGCGTCCTTTTCTTCGAACGCGCGGCAAGTCTGCGTACATGCAGCAAGTACCGAACGAGCTTGCACGCTTTGCTTCTTTACATCGCGACAAAACACGACAGAGAGGGAGATCTATTAATACGCGGTGGAAAGGAATAGAACCGTCTTGGATGAAATTCTCGCTATAGTCACTCGGCGAATGCCCACTGCGCGCGATTACCTTTTACTTTGGTCAGAGTTAACGTTCGAGGTCTTTCGTTGACACCGAATTCATCGAAAACAAATAATTCTTATTCATTAACGTTAGCACCGTCGACGATTATGGTGTAATCATTTGCCACAGAGAGATTAGAAACGAGAAATATAAAATTTTCTACGAGGAAGAAAAATTCATAAATCACGAGAAACAAATCTTTATAGTTTTAACAGAAAACGTGCCACGGTAAATTAAAAAAAAAAAAAAACTTGGTTAACCTGGCCGATCCTTTTACAGACAGGTCAGATCGTATTCACTGGTACGGCGCGATATTAACCGGACAGTTGGCAATAATCGAGCACCAGGGAACGGAGAAGCAGGGATGTTTCGGTTTGCGTACGCGGAACGACAATTTCAATTATCCGTGCGCGTGCCTGTGTCATGCCGGTATGTATACCTGCTCGGTAAATCCTTGGCGATCTCGCAGACTTTCCGGACACAGACTGTGCATTTGCCTCGTCGACAGAGCATTTCGTATACCCGATAATTTCGTATCGATCTCGTAAACCATCCTTTCTAGCCTTGGAACGCATTGGATGTTCCCTCCAATGTTGGATCTTTGCGTTCCTAGTCAATTTTCCCTTCGACATTCCATTGGCTGTACGATAAAAATTAGATTTCCTTAAAATTATATCTGTTCGGTGATAAGATGCGTTCCGCACAAATGGCTTATCGTTTTTTTATAGAAATAGTTTGACGAGCGTTGTAAAAAGAAAAAGAAAAAAAAAAAAAGATCAACACTGCCGCGACGCGACACCGATGCGATAACGCGGTACGATAACCTTATACTTGGCAATTTGGCAAAATTTAGCTTTTCGAAGATAGCAGGAATCGCAGCTGGAGATGTACCGGTAGAACTGGACCGAATCGCACTCCATTTCCGTGACAACTGTTTATCCGATTAGCTCGTTGCGTTTCGACCGTTAATAACGTTCCATTATCGAGACGTTATTCCGCAGCGTTTCATCGACGCGCATCGATTCGATAACACGATTCGGTCGATAACGGGTTACGTAAGCACGATTTTACAATTCCTTAATCGTTCGCTACCGACCCGAACACGCGGCAGATTTCGAAACACCGGGAATTCTTTAGCACTAGATAACGTGCCTTTCCACGAACTAACCGGCGAAGCAAAATGAACTATATATCGAGGTAGGGATGTTTGCGTCAGGTGTGCAACAAAAGTTCCAAATAGATTTTTACGCGGTGCAACGCTATTAGAGGAAAGGGAACGGTTGAACGGGTCCGTTGGATAATGGAACGAAACGGCGCTCGTTAAAATACTTTACGAACTGTGAAAGAGAATTATGTCGAAGAAGTTCCGCAACAATCGTCCGTTTTGGTCGTAGGTACCTTCTTGTTCGAAAATTATGAAGTTAAACGAAATCTGTTCGGTCACGAAACTCTTTTGCTTAATCGTTCGACATTCTTGAAACGTTTTCTTGGTTTCACGTCGCGTAGACGAATTTCAAGGAACAAAACCTCCTGCTTGCCGTAAACGGCATTTTTTTTTTTTTTCATTTCAAACATCGTTTAACAGGGTGTGCAGGTGCGAACAAGGTGTACGTAATCGCGTTTAGAAAATGTATTCTAAGCGAACAATTAGATTAGAGAACGCAACGGGGAGAACGTTCGCGCTGGCTAGGCATGTGGCAATGTTTTGGTCGGCATCGATCGACCACCCCTTACACTGCGGCGTAGTATCATACTTCCTTACTTCTCCTGCCCGATGCTCTCCCACCGCTCGCATAATCCACCCACGCCCTGGTTCACTCAACCACCCTTACACGCCAGTGGCTCTCAACGGAGTCGCGTCTATTTCACCCGAACAGATCTGTCTCCTTTTTTTTGTTTTTTTCTTTTTTTCTTTCTTTCTTTCTTTCTTTCTATTTTTCCCTTGCAAATAATTCTTGGTCGATACGACCGACCAGAGCAGTTGTGCGTAAAACCTTTAAAAAATTGTCGTCGAGTTGAAATTACGTTAAATCGAACACCAGAAAAGAGAAGAGATCGTCTGTATAGATTAGAGGATCCGAGATCGTGTTGCCCGTAGCCTTGAATTCCAAACACGATCCTCTTCGGTCAGAGATGATATCGCGAAACACTGTTTTCCAAGTTTCTAGGGTACCCTGTTTCTGTTAACGATCCGCGTCCGTGTACTCGCGTTAAAAGCAATAGGAATCGGCGAGGCGCGCCAGAGGAACTCTCCGGTCGGCCTGGAATTTGATCGCGGTCGCCGGCAGCGCGACCGTATAAACTGCAATTAATTTATTCGTCTGGCTCGTCCGTCGAGGATTACACGCGCTCGAGGAACGCGACGTTCGAATTCTTCCCGCAACGGAGCACTGCTGTCAGCGGGGCCGAAATTCGCCGAAACGCGGCGAAAGTTTGCGAACGCGGCCGATTATCGCCGAACCGACTCCGAGCCGCCTCCGAACCGCCTCCGAGTTGGCCACTTTGCACGGATTCAGTGGTTCTCACGTGACTATGGCGCACCACGCTTCCACGACGACAGAGCAAGTTCATTGAACGAACACGAGCCAACGTGGACGCGAAGAATGGCGCGTTCCATGGTTCATGGTCCGCGCGGGTGCTCGAATCGGCAACGCACCGGTACATCGAGTATCGCCTACGAGTCGTCTGCAAGTTTCGAAACATCGTTCGCCGGTGGGACCGCCTCTTCCCGACGTTATCGAAAATTACTCGACCTCGTTTCATTTTCCCACGCAAGGACACACCGGAGGTGGTATCGATCTTTCGACCGAGCCAGCCGCGTTCGAAGGATTTCTTCTTTCGTTCGTATCGTGGATCGTTGGGTCTTAGCTTCGCTCGTGACCTAACAGAGATACTCTGGTATATATTCGAGTACAGATTTCTAGGATATTTTTGGAGTAAGTATTTTGGATCGTTAACGGGGCGAACAGGTGGTTCGACGGTAAGCACCGGCTAGTCGTGATTCCTAAGATTTATTGAAGTTGAAGTTGTTAACGGAACTTGGCAGATACCTGTTCGCGTCGAAAGATATTGCAAGCCGGAGGATTCGGCGAGAATAATGGACGCTGGTCAGGCGAGGAATTTGACGAAAGCTGGTGTTTGTTGGTTTCTGCTTACAGGCGCACCTTCGAGGAACGCGTAATTTTATTTGCACGATGATAGAAGCCTCGGATGTGTTTGTCGCCACTCGAGACTAGCGTTGCGTCTCGTCAAATTCCCCTTTATCGGTTGCGATGCTCTAGCTTTCGAAACAACAACCGGCATTGCAACCGAATCGTGTATAAATAAAAATATTTCTGCTACGTACGCTCCGAAGAGAAAAGGAGAAAAGTGCGACGCGGTAGCAGTGGTGTATCGTTAATCGGTCGTCCGATTCTCCCTCGAAACCGATCGTACAGAACCGACCATTCTCCGCGGCAACTCGATGTTTCGACCAATTCCTTGGAACAGTTTTACTCCTACCTACAAACCGAGGGAGAAAAGTAATTGCAGGCGTAAACACGAACCACCGTCTGTGTGCAAATTTATTCCGCGTTAAATGTTAGAAAATCGCGGCGTGCAAACGGCTGAAGCAGGCCACGTGCATTTCGTCGAGGCGCTTTCCCCGCTTAAGGGAAACTCCTTGGGACTTGGAGCAATAAAACTAATGCAGGCTATACTAACGGGGGGACGTCGTGGCTCACGGATAGTCCAGAAGGACATTGTTGCATCAGCTCTCGCCGTGAAGTATTTTAAAACGCTCACAGAGTTATGTTTAACCCACCGGTTAATTCCTGATTCACCTTATAGAAAAGAAGAAGAAAAAAGGACAGAAAAGGGAGCGCACCGTGCTTGGAGAAAATAGAGAAAAAGTTGCGCGCATTATGTTTGCCGGATCCCAGGTCGTCTCGCGTTTCTCCTCGATGCGACGGTTAAACGGTACACGCTCGTTCCCGCGAACGCGAAGAGAAACGCGAAGAGAAGCGGGAAAAACGTGCCGTGTGAAAAAGAAAACGAGGATCGGCGAACGAAACGAATAAACCGTAAGGAAGACGGTCAGAGTGCCAGGATGGGATGGACGAAACAAGGAACGGTGGCGTCGTGGTTTACCTTGTTATCTCGCGGTCCCGGTAGCCTGCGACAGCAGCCAAAAATGTAGGAACGCGGAGGACGGTACTCGAAGTATCGCGCACCGTACTGTGCCGTTGGCAGCGACGATCATCGTCGGCGATTGGTCAAAGATTCGATTCGGTAAACGGAGGAGAAGGGATCGCGAGCCGATACGCGAGAAGAATCTCGTAGAAGGAAAGGACCGAAGAAGAGGAGAGTCGACACACGTAGGAACGCGTCCGCGGCGAGGTAAGAATATCGACCAACTTTCCTCTCCCATTCAGTTGGTCCGCGACGCATTCCCGGTGCGCGAATAACCAGCTATGCATTGAACGATCGGAAAAAAAAGACGTAGAAGCTGATGGGACGATACACGTATACTATCGCTCGAAACAAACAAGCCTCGTGACCTGCGTCTGATATCACGGTGGCTCCTTCCCTCTTCGCGTATCGCTTCGCCTGCTTCTTCCTGCGCCCACCCTCTCTTCTCGTCGCTTCCTTTAGCGGCTACGATTCGGTGCTCAACCGTCCCTTTTCGGCGCGTTAAACCGATACTCTGCGCGACTTTTTATGCAACGTTGGCCGATGGAACTTGCGCGTTTCGCTTCTTCTTCCGCTGTATCGTACAGACAAGACGGATAACGTGCTAAATCGTAATAGCTTCTCGTCCAAGTTTTTTCATATAAAACACGTACATAAAGCCTGACTTTTCAAAGGCGCTGCTAAAAAGATATCCGAAAAAGAAAAAAAAAGTGTATCTCGAAAAATATTTACATCGATCGGATCTCTCGTTAGATAGACCCAGTCTCGCGAAAAACGCTTAACCATAGATGGATCGTGGTCTCCCGGTTGAATTGTACGACAGGTGATACGCGAAAGCCCGCGACAAAGACGGTGCTAGACGGAGCGCCGACCGTCGGAGAGGGAGAGATAAACGAAGGTTCGCAAACACTTGATAGTAAAACGTAGCCGCACGGTGAATGAAGCCTACGGCTTACCGCCTTCCTCTTTCGGTCCGTGCATCCCCCGTACTCTCGCTGGGAACCCTACTCCTACACCTCTCCCCACTTTGTTCCTTGCCGTTGTCACTGGCGAGTCGATCGCTTTCCCCGTTCCCTCCATCGACGCCATCCCCCCTTCGTAACCGTGCGTGTATGTCGCCCTCCACTCCAGTACGTTGTTTGCGACGACCGATGTAATCTATCATCCTCGTTCTCCGTTTCACTCGATGCACCAACTGCACGCGACCCGTACGCACACAGGTACACCAAAACGCGGGTCGATCAAAATTGTGGCAGATCGTCCGTTTCCTCTACGGGGTTTATCCGATCGAAATATTTTTCCAATCGGAGACGCGTAATCGTCCACCGACGGTGGTCGGTAGAGATTTAACCTTAGGATCTCTGAGTCCTCGACAATCGCGATCCCTGAGCGGAGACTGGGCGAAGGATTTCTGGAATACATGCTTCTTATATATATGTATATTTAACGGAAGAAAAAAAAATTGTATTCCGAAGAAAGTTTTACGAAACATTCGAGTATCGCATACTTTATAAAAGTAGTATTGCGAAATAGTGTGTTACCGTCAAACTGGTCCGAATCCGATTCCTCTAACACGAGACACGAATAACAGAGTACCGTGTTCACCGAATGCTATCCCACGTACGTACGTACGTGGTTTTTCCACTTGTAACAACTGCCTTTTGGTTTCAATTTTCAGCCACTGTTGCATTGCTATGTTCCGATAAAACAATTTTTTTATTTGTAAATTAGGAGAAACCGATTTGCATATATATATATATATAAATAGAGAGAGAGAGAGAGAGGGGGGGCGAGAAAGAGTACCAAGGAGGTTGGAAGCGTTTTCAGTTTCTGCTTGCTCGAACGAGGACTTGGATACTTTGGTGCTTATAAATGCCAATCGACTTTTCAAGTAGTCATAGTCGATGACTAATTGCCAATTTCTCTAGCCGATGCAGCTTTCTCAGGAACCATCCAAGTCCCCCATTCCTCGGTCCCTTTCACCTTGCTTGACCTTTTGAAATAAACGATCGTTTCTCGAGATAGCAGACGCTCGTTCTCGATATCGTGGATACTCTGTATAATTTTGTTGCCGCTAAGAGAGATATGTACCGGCTCTATAAAAATTGTGCAAAATGGAAGAGTACCGGGAGAAGAATCGAAACAAACATGATAAAGTTGCGAAGAAACGCGTTGAAACTCTGACAGAAATATTGGTCGCAGCATTGCGGTTCCATGGATTACGATTCCTTAGAGTGTTCCGTTGTGAAACGAAAAATCTGGCGCCAGCGTCGATCGACGTTCATCGAAGTGAATTGATTTTAAGTGGAACGTTTCGGTGGTTGGGAGTGGCGCGTTAACAATTGAAAGTACAAAGGGTGGCATCGGTCGGTATCGGTCGGTATCGGTAATCGTCCCGACCGTCGTCTCGTTGAACGGAGCGGTACGAAGCGCGTTGAGAGCGGAGAGGACGATGGGACAGCGGAGATTTAATCGAGCGGATCGCTCGGATCGCTCGGTACCAGGGCGCGTGCTACCGCGTATATGGCCCGGCTGACCCCTTCGTACGCAATAAATCAATTATCGCTCGTTAGCAAGAAAAATGTACCTTCAATCGAATCACGTTACTTAACCCGAGTGTCATGGTAACCAGAACGGTGTTTTGCAAGCACGCGTCTGTAACGCGATCGCCTTGTTTTCCAAGGTACTTAAGGTGTGAACTCTTTCCCCTTGTCCAAGTTGCGCTATACTTTAGAGCAGTTTATTGACTTCAAAGGACTGTCTGACACGAGCCAAATTTATTAACCTCTCAAGGATGATTGTGGAGTTCGACTCTGTGCGGTGTCACGTATGTTATTACAATATCAACCATCTAATATTCGTGCAACGAATTTTAATTTTAAAAAAATCCTACAACCAGAGTCCGTTGACTCTGTTGTCGACGACGCTGTTAAGGACGTTAATCTTGGACCTCGTCGATGCGATGTAACGAAATATCGTTGGTCTAATTCGCGTAAACAGGACGCTGCTCCCGTTCGTTCTGTACGATCGATCCTAAACAATTACTCGAGATCGTGAGAACCGTGATAGGTGAATGGACATTCTAGGCGAGTCTATGCTGACGGAAAGTAGAAAATGCCGCGTTGGTCGGCCGCGCTCGCGAATGACCGTGCCGCTGCTACGAATACTTGCAGTCTCCTGCGCGATATTTGCAACAAATAAGGCTGTGGCCGCGCTACCGTATAAAAACAAGGAATATTACACGAATTGCAGCGTAACGCTGCGCAACGAGTACCAACGGTAACAAGAGTTAAGTTCGTCAAATTTATCGTCCGTCGCAAAAATTACGCTCGTCGCAACGTCCATCGCATCGACCAATCCTCTTACTCTTTCGTTTCATCGAGTCAACGATTCTTAACCGAGAAGAAAGACGAACTTGGCTCGATCGTCGATTACGCTTCTCTCTGACGTCGGATGAAAACGTCGATGAATCGTCCCGACGTAGCTACAGGAGGGCCGACATGGCGAAAACACAGCGACGATTTCACGGGTCAGTGGAACTAATATTAGATCGTCTCTTCGCGTTATAAAGCGTGGAACGAACGGACGAAGACTACGCGTAGACGTCGAGATACGATACGGGCCAGACGATGAAAGTTTCCCGTTGCTGTTTCTAGTTTCATTCGTGATAATCGCGATTCGAAACACAACCGTGGAGGAGAGAGGTATCGCGGAACGAACAGTTTACACGGGGAATGAATATTATCGGTACCCGATGGCCTGCATTCCCAGCGATGAATGATAAAGATGACGCGTTCATCGAAGTATGCTCCTTTATTCTTAGAACGCGATACGTGGCTAGCTTCGTAGTCAATTCGTTAAGTTAGTATTCTACTTTGCGCGATCGTACGTTTCGCTTTCTAATGAAAGAAGGAGAGGGAGAGAGAGAGAAGCTCTTTCCGATCAACGGAACTGGCCAGGCCGCTGAAAAAAAAAAA
>SMSQ01019455.1:0-12308 GCA_019453375.1 Ctenoplectra terminalis | reverse complement strand
AATATGGCGCAACAGCGGTGCCTACGGAGTTAGCGCACCGATAGCACTGGCGCAATAGCGGAGCCTACGGAGTGCGAAGGGTTAAGTCAACCACCGTAAAAGCACTTCAAATACAGGCTACTATTTCTACATTTGTTACAAAAAGTCATAGAAAATTCCCCAAAACAGATCGTTGTAAATTGAAGTTAAAATCATTTCGACTGGTTCGCTAGTTTTAGTGTTAAAACTACTCTCATTCACTCGAGGTCCTCCTGTCCCCGCACGAACGTATCAACGCGGCTATTTATTTGCGCGACAGCACGCCGTTCCATTAATATTCACAGATTGCAATTTATTCATCTTACCGTCGCGGCAAATGTGATCGTTTAGCACGGAATATCGGAAGAGCACGAGTCATTTCGCGCAACAAAGACGGCGCAGGCTGAACGAGGGTTGAAACGAACCGAGAAAAACTACTATGGAGCGCGGAACAAAGCAACGAGGTGGATGAAAGCGAAAAAAAAAAGAAAGAAGCTAGAAGAGAACAGAGGGAGGAAAAGGCAGCGGGAGAAAGCGAACGATGAGAAAGAGAGGGTGGAAACAGAGAAGTGGATGGCGGATTACCGCGCGTTTCACTTCGAGTGTTTCGCACCGCGTCGGCCGAGCACTTTATTATTGCAACAGCACCGCTAGCGAAAATTGTAATTACGGTTTTAATGAGATTTCCTTCAAGGCATCGAAGGCGACCTTCTTCTTCGTCCTCGCGCGCGAGAAGTGCGTTTAATTTTCGAGTATAAACAGCCGATGGAACGGTCAGCTGTTAGGGGGTGGCCGAGATGGGGTGCGAGTTCGAGATTAAAAGCGTTAACAGGGTTGTTTGGCTGGTTAATTAAGAGAGGTATTTCTTGGTTTCGGGTTGTTGGCGGATTGCTACCGAGACATTAGCTTGATGATTGTTTGCTCGAGTGTTTATGTGGTTCGGAAGCCAGGAGATGAGTTAACGCTTTGCCTTCCTACAGTCCATGGCCATCGAATCAAGACCGCTACAAATTTTCAGCATTCTTCGCGTTTTTCGTAAAGTTAAAAGGCCTGTTCAGATTGTAGCGATACAATTTATGAAGTAGAAAAATTTTTTCTCAGAATCGATTTTAAACTATTTTGTAGCGGAAAGCTTCCCCTTTAACACTAAACCTACCAAAGCGGTTAAATGACCGTTTCGTAATTTCTTCTCCAAATTTTATAAATTATTAACCGTGCACTTTTGAATATTTTTTTGTGATTTTCCGTAAAATATATGGTCAAAGATTTGTTTCTCTAGCATTGTGTATTTTTCCAAGTATCTATTATTGTAATTTCTTTGATACAAGCAGGTATAGTTTAATCGTCGGTTGGTTTAGTGTTAAAACGACCCCGGAAAAGTTAGCACGCGATTTTTTCTCTCCGTTTTATCACACCTTGAACGAAAAGTGTCCCTGGCCATCGAATTAGGACTACAAGAAATTTCCAATATTTTTCACGTTTTACGTAAAATTAAAGGCCCTGTTCAAATCGTAACGATACAATTTATCAACTACCAACATCCCGAAAGTTTCTTTCGTCATCTTCACGCAGTGGCTTCGATTGGCTGTGTTTATATAATCGTGCAGCCTAATTTGTTGAACGAGAGACGGAGGAAGGTAACAGAGCAAAATGAATCCTATATAAAATAATAATATATTGTAAGATATAAAATATTATGCATCTGTTACTTATTAATAGAACGAAAGAAACTTTTTGGACAACCTAATATATTGTAAAATGTAAAATATGGATCCGTTATTTGTTAATAAAACGAAAAAAAATTTTAGAACAAGCTAATATTGACCCTTTGTGTTGGTAAACTTTTTTAAGTTTCAAAGAAGTATCGTGAAAACTTAAACTGTATTATTTTAGCAGCTACATGTGTTTAATAATGTGTCAAAAAGCGTTGAAATATTCTGTGTAATTTACATTTGATAATTCTGAGTCTTATTAAGCGAAACTACGGCTAAACTTAAAATTAAACTTTATTACAAATATACTGTGTCTTTATTGCATTTAGACGAATACCTAATTTCATTAAATTTGTTGAATTGATGGATAATTTGAAAAAATAATAGAACCATTTTTCTGTCTTTTTAAAAGTCTTAGAGTGCGGATTTTTATGCAAATTCTTTACTTTTATGAATGTGATTAAAAAAATAGACGTGTTATATTAATTGTACGCAAAATTTCAGAAAGAATATTTTTGTGACTGGTTAATGAAATATATTATTTATTGTGGAACTTTTATACTAAATTCTGTCTATTATTACCGAATTTATAAAGCGATACGAACACATTAATTAAAACACTCTCGAATGGAAAGAACTAACACCTCGAACTAAGATATAAAAATTTTCTAATCGAGTTTTATGCAAACTAAGAACTAAATACAAATGACGAATAAATCGATGCGATTAATTTTAATTAAACGCTATTCACCTTCACCTATAAAAAGAAAATCGTAAAACTGCCCTAACATGATTCTAAAAACTTCGGAAACGGTATCTATAAAATCTAACGCGCCTCGTCGATACGTTTCAACGTGCATTTATTAAAAAGTGGAAATAAAAATCCTGTTACTCGAATCTCCTAGAGTAACTGTGAAAAATGCATGGAAAGGAATAACGCGTCGCGATCGAAATTAAAAGTGGAACGATGTACGCGCACAAATGGCGAAACAGTCGAAACCGTGTCGGCTTTATAACGCATTTGCATTTAAACCGCTTCGGAACCTCGTGTTTCAACGAGAAAGGATAATGATAGGCCTCACTTAGCGTTCTTTTTCAGACAAAAAGCTCGTCACAGATTACGCTTTCCAGTGTACAGTTACTCAAGTTTTAAAAAACAGACGGTACCATCGAAATTCAAATTTAACGGTGTACGAAATTTAAAAAACTAACCGAAAAATCGTCGTAATCCTTATTTTAGTAGGTCAACAAATTAATTCTGTATCTTTAGCTTTTAATTTGAATAAAAAATCTTTTCCTACCCTTCTGATGTTTTAAAGTGTCTTCGATCTAAAAAAAAAAGAAAAAAAAACCTCCGAAAAAAAACAAAACAATAATGAAGGCACCGTAGCGTATCGAAACTAAAGACATGGAATTAATTTATGCATACTGTAATTTATGACTGAATTTTCTCAGTCTGTATGAATAAAATCGCACATTTAACAAAGATAATTCAGAAATACGGAAAACTAACTTCCGCAACTGTTAAATAACAATTAGAATGGAGTTGGCCAAGTAGATTTAGACACCAAGCCATCCGTAAGCCCGAAAAACACGGAAAGGGTGGTCCATGAGCCAGGACCCATGCTATATGCGCTTTAAAGGGACAAAATTGTAATGAATTTTACGTTCAACAAGCGGTAACTTTCCATTTACACCGGCTCTTTGTTCCTTAATTACTTGAGATGCAATAAACCACCCATAAATACGAATTAAGCATCAACGGTTTAAAAGTACGATACGTTTGACCAATTTTCGCAGAGAATTCGAATCCAGGCGGACGTGAAATTCATTTCGTTTTATAAAGAAAATAATGCAATCAATTTATAGGAATTACTGGTCGAAACGTTTTTAAATCAAAGCGAGAAACTGTGATCGCTCGGAATATTTTTCTTGCGCGCGAACAAAAATCGGCTCGCGGTGGGGTTAATGTGAAACGTAATATGAAAGATCTTCTCAAATAATCAAATATTACCCTAGAATCGGAGAATAGCTGTTATAACTTGTTGCAAGTACGCATACGACAATAAAAAAAAGAAACTTCCGAAACAGGGGCGCGACTGACGCGATGTTTTAAAACTGGAAGGAGTAGCAGAAAAGTGAAAAAATAATTCACGTGAAGCTTTGTAGATAATAAATAAAAGCTTCCTGTGCTTTGCAACAAATACGAGGGATGAAAGCTAAAACTCGGGGCAAAAACGAAAATCCGTGTAATACCACTCTGGGAAACAAACAAGTTCAAAACTACCGTGGAAACTTTATATTTTTCGAGCGTCAATTTCTGCGAAAAACAATTCCATTTTATCAATATCAACTTCATCATCGTATCGATGCTACGAATGAATAACTAATTCGCTGCAACGGAGAGTAAAACTTTTTAAAACCGTTTGGATATAAAAACTACATTGGTAGGAGCGATATCTCCGTAAATAAAAATTCGAAAGGAAATCCAGATATCTTATTAACCCCTTGACCTACGATTTAACTAAAATTATTTTTCGTCTGTATCCGATTTCATTTTTTTTTCACACGTTGGTGTAAGTGTTTGGGAATGAAACGAGCTTTCTTATCGCAAGATAAAGAAACTTGTGTGATTTAACAGTAGAAGTACCGACGATTAAGGTAGACTTATTTGTACGAAAGAAATCAGAATGATAGGTATTTGAAAAAAATTGTATAAAAAATCATGGAAAATGCTAAAAAAAAAATCATTGCGAATCGATAAAATTTCTATAAATTATGAACCAGTCATTTTTACTGTTAACATCTTCGCAATGTTTCTAGTTGTGTATTTTGTTCCGATTTTGTAGCGAGCTACCGTCGACGCTTCGAATTTTATACTCAACCTAATAAAATCATAAATTTCCATAAATTATCATAAATTCCGAAAAGAAATGTTCTAGTGTTAACTGCAATTACAAAGTAATTCGATCGTCACGACGAACTCGTCATTATTCATTTCGTCCTTCTATTTAATTTCATTTAACCCTCTACAGTCCGAATTTTATTTGTTTATCAGAGAAAGGAGCTACGATTGATTACAGTATTTTACTTTGATTGCTATAGATGGACTGTGGTATCATTACACTAATATTGTTTTTAAAGAATTTAATAATAAATGATTTATTTATAATAAATAAATCATTTATTATTAATTTATTTTAATAATAAAGAACTTAATAGTACAGTGATAACTAAATGAAATAAATTTTTTTAAATATAAATACACGAGTATGTAACTCTCAAGTCACACGGGACCATAGAGGGTTAATTTAACTTATCAATTTTATTTATTTTATTATCATTCCCCGAAATTACCACCAGTTGCACTCGTCATTTCAAATCAAGCAGTTAAATTTTCCTCATATAAGATCAAACAAATTTTACACGAAAGATCTTCTGTACTCTTGGCTCTTATCACACATAGGCATTAACGGAAATGAACTAGCAGATTCAGCGGCCAAAGAAGCGAGCGTATCTGTAACACACCATATACCCGTACCCTGCCAAGATCTTCAAAAACATTTCATCAAAATCACCAAGGAACTTTAGAACGAAAATTAGAAATCATCGAAACCTACCGCGCTACATCAAATTCGTGACAATATATATATATTAGTCGAGCAGCTTCTATGAATCGTAAAGACCAAGAAATTACAACTAGACTGAGGATAGGCCACACCAAAATTACACATGCTTTTCTTATAACCAAGTCCAATCCAACGATGTGTGATATATGCAACGTGCAAATCTCCGTTCAATATATATTGGTTCAATGCCCCAAATAAAGTATTAAAAGGGGACTACACAAGATACGAAACGTGGCAGGCATGCTCCAAAATGCGGATGCATGCAGAAGAATCTTCCTAAAAGATACTGATATCTACCACCAAGTTTAAAACATGACGATACCACAGTCCCAAAGCAAATGTAGTCACTCGTAAGCAGTTACGGTGAATGTGACCTAAAGCATTCAATTAAGAAGAAAAAAGAAAAAAATTTTACACGAAACATATTTCTTTCTGTAGTCGAAATACTTAACGCGCTAAATAATAATTAATGAATATATAACCCAACACACTGTACAGCGCGACTGACCGAAAGTTCTCCGGTTCAACTAGCTGGTGAAACATTTCAGCAGAGCAAGTTTCTGAAATATTGCAAACACTTTAGCCAACTTTGCTAACGTTTTAACATTATCGAAAGAGTTGGCCGGTATAAGAAAGGAAAAAGTTAAAGGCTCACTAACGGTGCTTCGCTTCGTTCACTATTTCACCGAATTTATTACAGTTAACGCCTCGCAGCTGAATCTCTGACAGACTTTACCGCCTGCGGAACTATATTCATAAATTTCATCCGACAAATTCTCTCCGAGGAAAGTACGACAATTAAACCGGGCTGGAAAAATGGAACAATCGAACGGGGAGTTATAAAGCGATGTTTCAGGAATTCCGTGCCGAAACTTTTTCTTTCCGCGATTAATTTGCCGGCGAAAGCTGCAACGGTTTCTAACATCGTGGAAATTATCGAGGCTCGAAGAGTTTCGTAAGATACACGGAAAGAGATTCGATCGAAATTAGAATTCAAAGACGCTCTGCGTTCTTCATTTCGCAATATGTTAATGGTACCAATAAAATCGAAGTTCTGAAACGGTATCCATCGCATCACTGCTTTATACTTTACTACCTCTGGGGACAAGTTACCAGGGAACGTAAAACCAACTTCGCTTGCAACCTTTGACCCTTAGAGCCAACGTTTCTTACCTTGATTTCGTTTTTTTACGATCGACTTCTGTCAATATATTTCTTTTATATTTTTATTTTGACGATCACCGTTACTCCCGACTTTATATGATTGTACCATCTCGTGGTATCTTATCTTTCCAATAATTTTTTTTAGAAAAGTACGCCATAAGAAAGATATTTGTCTCTTAAATCAATTCATTTTTGTTCGTTTAACTGTGGAACTTACCTCGACACTTTTATATGATAATTTATATTCAGTATTTAGTTTGTTTAGGAATTTACACGCGTCGAAAAAATTTTTACTTTCCTTTCGGGTGGATAGCTAAAGAAAATTAATTTTTTCAAATATAGATACGTCAGTTTGTAACTTTTAAGTCGCACGGTCCCATAGAGGGTTAACAGAAAATTTCAATTTACATGTCGATTCCTTAACCCCTTGGCTTACGATTTCTTCAATCTTCATATTAGCAATAGTTATTCACGTCTTTAATATTCTGTCGAACGCAAAGTATCGAAATATTACACGTATTTTATATTTTCTAATTTTAAATATCGTAAATTTAAGTTACGGTGAAAAATTGTAATCAATCGTTATTTTTTCTCGAATAACCAGACAAAATTCGGGCTACAGAGGGTTGATTTTCTATCGCACTTCGATTCAACGTGAGTGTATTTATTCAATTTTAACACATTTTATAACCTTGGCTCACAATTTCTCCGATCTTCATACATATCAGCGATAGTTATTCGCGTCTTTGACACTCTGTCGAGCGCAAAGTATCGAAATATTACACTTATTTCGTATTTTCTAATTTTCAATATTCTAAATTTAACACGTTGACTGCCATGGTGGCCACCGGTGACCGGCGACGCGACCAATAGTAAAATACACAATTAGAGTAAACATCGATACTGATAAATTTTAAAATAATACCACTGTTACCATAATGGTTTTTAAGAAATTAATACCATACGGAACATGCAGAAATAATTTTATTAATACAAGAGAAATATACATATTTTTTTCAACATAATACACGTCGCACAATAAAAAATCGTGTTGGCACCATGGGCAAACCACGTAAAATGCGCGTGGCAGTCAACGTGTTAAATTACGGTTAAAGTTGAAATTGAACTTTGTCATAAATATCGTGTCTTTTTATTGTATTTTATCCAGAATCGGCGCCGCGAGTGTGACTCGTGGTTATAGGGCAAAGAATTAAGAAAGCAAATATTATTTTCAATCGGTAAATTGTCATTAATTCACATGTGTAGGAAAATGTTTAGTATTACCTACTGGATTTGCAGTCGCAATACAGGGAGGACACGTAACGCGGATGTGAATCACTAAATGAACTTTAATAATAAAATATAAAAAGGTAATGTCTCTCGCAAATCGCCGTTTATTACTCGCTCGCTATTTCGCGGTTCACGCTCGGACGCCTCGGATCGAACTGAACTCGTCTTATGTACGAAAACAAAAGTCGATCGCATGGAAGTCTATTGTCACAGTTTTCAGAAGCGACGCTCGCTTTAACCTTAACACTAAACCTACCAAAGCGGTCAAACGACCGTTTCGTAATTATCTTGTCCAAATTTTATAAATTATTAGCGGTACACTTTTGAATATTTTTTTGTAATTTTCCGTAAAATATATGATCAAAGATTTGTTTCTTTAGCATTGTGTATTCTTCCAAGTATCTATTATTACAATTTCTTTGACACAAGCAGGTATAGTTTAATCGTCGGTTGGTTTAGTGTTAAAACGACCCCGGAAAAGTTAGCATGCGATTTTTTCTCTCCGTTTTATCACACCTTGAACGAAAAGTGTCCCTGGCCATCGAATTAGGACTACAAGAAATTTTCAATATTTTTCACGTTTTACGTAAAATTAAAGGCCCTGTTCAAATCGTAACGATACAATTTATCAACTACCAACATCCCGAAAGTTTCTTTCGTTATCTTCACGCAATAGCTTCGTTTGGCTGTGTTTATATAATCGTGCAGGGAGGAAGGTAACAGAGCGAAATGAATCCTATATAAAATAATAATATATTGTAAGATATAAAGGTACGAGCGCCGGATATATCCGGTATCCATCTAATGATCTATGTGTACGAGCGCCGGATAAATTCGGCATCCATTTGATGATCTAGTGTTATACAATTAATAGAATTTTATATAAAAGTCTTTTAATATTAAAACTATAAACGACACTTGTTAGAAGAAAGATTGTTTTATCAAGCTTGTTATAGATTTATTATTGATATACGATATGTAGATATAGATTTATCAAGCTTATTATTATCAAGCTTATTATTATTATCAAGCTTATTATTATTATCAAGCTTATTATTATTATCAAGCTTATTATTATTATCAAGCTTATTATTATTATCAAGCTTATTATACATTGTTTATCAAGCGTTCTTATTTAACGCTAAGAAAAATCTTCGTACAAAAGAGGACTGACCACGCGCAATGTGTTCATTTTCGTATGTACAGCGGGAGTGCCACAGCGGACAGAGCGCTCGTACCGAAAGGGTTAAACACGATAGTGTCTCGCTGGACGCACGTGTTCAATTCCTACACATGTTTCGGTAGAATTTATGTATTATCACCAGAAATTGATCAAACCGACAAATTTATCAATGTCCGGATACTTGTGAGCGATATAGTGTATATTCCACGTTGTTACGTTTCTTTCCTCGACGTTTCCGCGAAGAAAACAACGAGTTACTCGGAATTTCTTACGTCTCAGTTGAAAGTTCACGTAGTTATGACACTCGGTGAGTTACGGCGTACATATTGCCTTTAAATTCCAAGTCTCGAACGAGACTCGAGCAAGCCGGCAATTATTCAAGAATTTCCATGACGCGATTCTAGTGTTGAACCGGTGCGCAACCGGAGAAGTCGCCTATATCGACGAATTCTCAAACTTTGAAACGTATTCAAGAAGTTCGATGAATTAATCGAGAGCGAAGGCCGCGGACTTCATTACCGTGTGATTCTCGCTTAGTCGGTTAAGAGAACTTGGATCGAGTCTTTGGAAATCATAAATTAACCCAGTGATTGTAAATTAACCAGCCACCTCGTGGAAGGAAGATTTCATTGATTAATCCGGAATCGTTCGGATTAATTAATTATCGACGTATCCGGTGTAATTCCAACTCGCATCCCAATTTTCCGTCACGACGGAGCAAATTACTTGATGGCGCGAATTATGATATAAATTTATGTTAAATTGACGGGAAATAAATTGACAATCGGAAAACAAAGGATTCCGCCACGATCTAACATGAATTATTCCGTAATTTGTATTGTTTCTGTTTGAGACAGAGGATCGAAAAGAATACCTTTCGTACGATAAATAATTTATGTCGAGATAGGAGGAAGCAACGGTGACACGGTGACAGAGAGAACCGAATTAATTCCGTTCGGTAAATATTTGTTAAACGCGTGGCAACGGGAAATAGATATTAATCCTATCTAATAGAAGCGATATTAACCTCTTATCTCTCTAAACAATTTCTAATATAAATGATCATGGCTGTTTCAAACGCTCGTATCGTAGATCCCAATAACTGTTTGAATTAAAAGCTATTAAGCGTGTAAATTAATTTGGAGCGGTTCGGACAATAAATACGATAGTGCGCAATAACTGGTAAGTTACAATAAATAATTCCGCGCAACTACGGAGGGAAAATAAAATTCGTGATACACGATACGCTGCGATGCGCGTGTGTAACGTTATAAACAGACCGTTCATATCGGCGAAACGGACAGCTGCCCGGGGCGCAGAGTAAATAGGGGCGCAAAATGGTCTTGGAAAATATTTTCTTTTAATTCGGTTGAAGGAAATATTTTCGTAACATCTGTAAAGTTATGTTTTATTCGCACACCCGCTGTGTGAATGAAGCAAAACTCTACGGATGGGACGAAAGTGAAAGGGTCGACGGATTTGAAGAACGAGGGAATTTATTTCTTTGCTTTAATATGCAGGTACGGTAAAAGCTATCAGCTTAACTCTTTAAGTGTTTTGTTTTATTTTTAAAAAAGTGCTACTGTGGGATTAATTATTTTTAAACGAGGAGGACTTCTGGTACGATGTATATTTTATAAAAATTCATTGATATGATTAAGTGAATTATATTATGTGTAATTAAAATAAAGTAGAATAATTGTACATACAAATAATTGAAAACAAATAATCAATGTTTAGAATTAATCGTTTAACTGCGTGGTTTATAAACCATATTAAAAATTTAAAAAGGGTTAAAAATATTGTCATACTAAACAATCAAACACTTGGAAAACAAAATCAACGGTATATAAATTTTTATATATACTAAATAATTAAACACTTGGAAAATAAAGATTAGCGGTAAATAAAATCTTATATATATTGAATAATCAAAAATTTGGAAAATAAAAATCAATCGTAACTAAATTTTTATACATACTAAATAATTAAACACTTGGAAAATAGAAATTAGCGGTAAATAAATTTTTAAATATACTAAATGATCAAACATTTGGAAAATAAAAATTACCGATAAATAAAATTTTATATACACTAAATAATCAAACACTTAGAAAATAAATATTACCGGAAAATAAATTTTTAAATATAGTAAATTATCAAACATTTGGAAAATATAAATTAGCGGTAAATAAATTTTTAAATATACTAAATGATCAAACATTTGGAAAATAAAAATTACCGATAAATAAAATTTTATATACACTAAATAATCAAACACTTAGAAAATAAAAATTACCGGAAAATAAATTTTTAAATATAGTAAATTATCAAACATTTGGAAAATATAAATTAGCGGTAAATAAATTCTTATATACACTGAATAACAAAACATTTAGAAAATAAAAATTAGCGGTAAATAAATTTTCACACCTAAAATGCTGAACTAAAAAGCGATTGCATTCACGGGTTAAACCGATTCTATTACTTCGCCACCGTTCACCACATTATTCGACCCTTACTGAACAAAAAGGAGCGTTACAATTCCCTCTGTCTCGCTCAACAAGACCGAAAGAAGGTTGCCACCCTCCCAGAAATCAAAATTCTTCTCAAGCCTGGCCAAATCTTTGACAACTCCAACCCTGCAGTTTCGAAACTTTCTGACTCCGCTATTCGAACGTGTTTTCCTAGCAGCCGCCTGTGCAAACTTGTCTCTTTGAATTTTCTTTCCCACCCTTCCCTTCCTTCCGATCCTCCACTTCGTTCAATCTTTCCATCCCTTTGTAACCATCCCTTTCCCTCCATCAAGTCCTCCTTGGCCTTCGTTTACTGTTTGCCACTGCACTTCATGAATTTCCCATTGACCAGCGACACGATTCGCGCGCAACCCAAATACTCGAGCATCGGCGTCGTCTCTAGACTACCTTCGGATTCCTTCTGGACCCGTTCCAAACCGTTTCCACCGCTCCCACTCTGTCACGTATTCTTCCAAACTTTGATCTCCATATCTACAGCCACGCTCTGCTGGGATAAGAGGACACACGGCACCCCAAATCCCACTAATCTCGCTAATCCTGCCAGTGTGAACGCTTTCACCGACGCTTGATGTTACCCCTGTCGCCCCTTTTCCCCTTGTTACCGAACCAAATGCGTCTCCTCGTCCTGGATCGACGAGAAACGTGACTGTGAACGAGAGGTGCAACTTGTCGATGCATCGAGTTACCGATTCGAGATCCGCGGAATCGGATTCCACGCGCTTTTTCCGTTCTGAAATTGGATTTTTCTCTATGTAAAGCAGCTAGGTTTTCTCTC
>SMSQ01019452.1:8642-19892 GCA_019453375.1 Ctenoplectra terminalis | reverse complement strand
GTGCATGCCTCGAAATATCTTCAAAGTCGGCGGTAACCGGCAATTTATATGGCGTGTCTCTCGGCCCATTAAACGCAGCCAATCAAAGAGGAAGCTAATAGCCAAGCCGGTCGTGATTCGAGATGGACCGCGCGCGATCCACGAAATCCGGCGTAATCTCGGCATCGGAATCGTATCGCAAGCACAAGTCGACCACTGTACACTAGGAGATGTCTCGAAGGGGCCACGTTGCGGGATCGGCGGTGTCTTTCAACTCACAATCGACTCCTTGTATCGACGCAACTGCCTCCGTGCTTCTCTGCTACGCGCGTACCAAACTCTTTCGCTTTTCGTTTTCGCCGCTGCTTTCGGTATATATCGCCTCATCGCGCACACTCTCTTCCCTTTTCCATGTCTACCGCTTTCCGGACGTTTGCGGCTCGCCGCTGAAGCTCGCCACCATTGGTGGTCCTTCTTTTGGATCGTTCGAACTTTCAGCGCTGCCCGAACTTTTCACGGAAGGAGGCGGTTTGCAGTTTTCTAGGCGGGCCAGGGTCAAGGTGTTATTCTCCTTGGTGAGGAATCAAGCTTCCGAGAATTCAAATGGTACGGAGCAACAAGTTGAATTCTAAGCTGGCAAAGTTTTTCATGTCTAGTTTATTCGAAGAGTAAATGGTTTATAATCATTTAACGAACGATCGTGTACACGATACGAGAAAGAAGAAAGGAAAAATACTAATTATCTTGTTTCACGGTAGCTTGAACGGTCTTTAAGCACTTTCGCAATAATAGATACATCATTTTTTATCTACCGTGAGACTTACGATACGATCCATGGCGTGGCTCGTAAAAACATCAAAGAGGACGAAGAAAGTGTCGGCGAGGGAAGAAACGATAGTCCTTTACCTATGGTACACAACAGTAACACGCTCGTATACAGCATAAGACGTCGGTGTATGAAAAATAACAGTCGTTACCTCGCCCCCTTATATCGGGCGTTAATGTTTCTGCGGCGGATTGATGTTCCACCTTTATGGGTTATTTATTTAATACTGACAAATTTCGCCTAGCACTCTCGCCATCGGGACCCGTTCGCCACTGCGAGGCCACTTCTTTTATAGCGTCTTTAATGGCACCGAGCAACGAAACAGAAACCAGTGTCCGTGATTCAAAGATCTCCTCTTCGAATGCTGTTCGACTTCTTTTCAACCACTGTCTGCGATATATAAAGCGTGGACAAACAAATTGGCATTTTAATACGATTGTAACGCCAATTAAAATATCTGCCAATGAGATAGAAATGAAACATAAAGAAGTATGCGTCGAACAATTTTTTTGGAAACTCTCCCTTATAAGTATGTAACGAATTATCTGAAAACCTCATCGATCTTTTATGCATTCGCACAAAATATCTAAGTTCCACGGCTTGCTCATCTTAACCCGGCGTTAGAAGACGGAATTCGCGGGAAGACGGGGACCGTTCTCAAGGAGCTTCGACGTTCCGCTTCCGAGATATTAGATTTATCCATTTGTTTGCCGAAAGTCTCATAAATATAAGCTCCCTTTGACAGCGTCCCACGGGTCTTATCCGGCGCCATGATCTTGCGTGGGTGGCCAAGAGAAGATGAAACCGAGGCACGAAGATAGACGAAAAGAGGGAGGGTGACATCGACGTAACATCGATCCAAATACAGTGCTCGTTCTCTGGTGCCATCAGTATTCCCAATTAACAGGCTCCTTTCATCGGGGTCGCGCAGAGGGATTTGCATCCAAGCTTATATTTATAAATATGATGATCGTAAAAGCAGGCATTACCATTTGATAAGACGAAAAAGACTTTTCGGAGATTCTTCGGCAGGAAAACATCGGGAGCACCTTATTACGTAGCAGAAGCAGCGAAATTGATGGCGACACATCGCGCTGGGGTAGAACTTTTACGGATCGTCCTAGGCGCAATTTAAAGGGAATAATTATGCTTATCGGAGCTTTGTTAGACTCGATGATACTTTAAAAAGTAACTGGTTACAAATAATTGGAAATTACTGTACCAGTAAGAAGTAAAAAATGTTCGAGAGAAACCGAAGCGAATTATAAACTGAACTAAATTTCCCAAAGTTTGTTACACGCAACATTTTGCTATAATTATGACGCTTTGTTACAATTTATTTCTTATCACTTTTTCCTACTTTTACAAGGATAAATTCATGCAAGTTGCTTTCCAATCGCATTGTCCTGCGCTAGAAACTAGCCATAAATCATCGACAAGCGTTCGCTGAACTATAATCAGTGTTCATTAGCTGTACGAAATCGTAATTCCACGGGGTTCCTCCTATGGGAAGATCTTTTCAATAACTCTTGGTCGGCCCTGGTAATTGGTGGCTGGCGATATCTCTCGTGGCTCCACTCTTCCTTCGTTCCTTGCCCCGCAGCCCTTCACAATGTCGTATATAACAATATACCAGACTGTCTCGCCCTGACCACTATAGATAGAGAAACATTAAGTGTCCCGGGCACAAGCACGCGCCCTCACACAGAGCTATCGCGAAAGGGCGACGGATAGGAAGCTCTACGTATCGTCGACGACAGTTACGGGAGATGTCGAAGGAACGGGTCAGAGGCGGTTTGTATTGCAGCCACATTGGCTACCGATACTCGCCCTTCTTTCCTTCTCTGTCTTTGGAACGGTCTCCAACCAGCAGCTCTCATTTCAACGCTACCACGGAAGAGTAAACGTTTTGGGTTAGATATCAACATTTGTAGAAGGAAGTGCGATATAAAATTAATGAAAACAAGATAACAGATAAACGAACAATTTTTCATTTGCGTATTCTGGAAAATATCTTTGGTGAAAAAATAATTTT
The DNA here is from genome assembly GCA_019453375.1 of Ctenoplectra terminalis. Lineage (NCBI taxonomy): Eukaryota > Metazoa > Arthropoda > Insecta > Hymenoptera > Apidae > Ctenoplectra > Ctenoplectra terminalis. Next base: position 17,052 of record SMSQ01019452.1, on the reverse strand, counting down.
TGAAAGAAAAAAACACAAGAACAAAGATTGTTGTAATCATTTTTACCAAACGTACAAATTTTACGTACAGGGTACCTGTAATAGTGGGTAAAGTAATACGAAAATTGAGATCCACTGTTGGAAAAACAGTGGATTGAACAGGATATAGTATGAACAGGGGTTCAGATGGACGCGCATTGGGTCATAAACGTTTATATTGCGCTCTGTACGCCAGTAATGCCGATATTGGCAAGTTATTGGTCCCTTCCTCGAATCCACCCACCGACCACATAGTAGCCGCAAGCCAAACCGTATCTCTGCTAATACTTTTATTAACGACTTTAACGAAAAAAATGACTTTTGCATCTAGTAAAAACACATTCGATGAAAAAGTATTTCTACATGCAAATATATATCTCCTCCACTCCCTGTAACTATCCAGAAAGCTTCCTTGCACGTGGCAAAAGATATAATTCCCATCTATTTATTTATACTTTCTCGTTACCAGTTCTTTAAAAAGCAATCTCACGCGTGAACACTCCCCGTAAAACGAAGCGGAGCAATCGTGAGAGCAACGGCGGAAAACGAATCCTCTTTCCCGGCGATACTTTCTAGACCCAATCAACTGATATCGCGAGCTTAAACCCTCCAAGAACCGCAACTCCTGATACGGCGGGTAGTTCGGCGGTGGTCGGGTGGTCTGATCACGAGTTAGTGGTTCGAGATGGCGAGGAAAGACCGTGGAAGTAAGAGAAGCCCAAGCCGACTTTATGTCGGGACGTAAGCCGGTTATAGGCGCTGCCGATGTTATTTGATGGCCAAATGCACTCCAACAGCGTGAGGCAACCTAAACTTCCCCGCCCTCTATCCGATCTCTATCGTCCGGCCAGCATTTTCCGAGCCACCTTTCATCGTCGACCATCAGCGCGAAGGAAAACTCGACATATCAACTTTTTAAAGAAGATCCGGCTATTCGACGCTTCGTACCTTAACCCTGACGAGGGTGCGTGTTCAGAAGACGAGTGTTTCCGTGTAACAGCGATCGGTGAAAGAATAGTTGGGATCGAGATGTTAATTGATTAGGAATCAAGCAGATTATCAACACCTAACACTAGTCCAACTTTTGGCAAAAGGATAAAGGTGGGGCGATAAAAAATAAAAAATAACGGGGAGAAAGAAAACAAGCGCGAGAATGGAAATAAAAAATTCGCGCATCGCGTAAAGTGACAAACCGGGAAATACGAAAGAGCCATCGATAGACAATCGTGCAACAGCAGGACAAAGGAGAATGCCGCGGACAAAGGGAGAGGAGGCGGAGAAAAGAGATTCACCTGCCTCTCCAGCAGCCGAGCTCGTGCTTGGACGAGCGTAAAACGCGCCGCGCATTTTCCAGCCCCATTTCCACCCCCCGCGTATTAATACCTAACCGCGGCCGCAAAACTTAATGAATTCTTTAGCGAGATCAAAAAGAACTCCGGTCGGCCGATATGGCAAGCGGCGGGAGCGTTTCCTTTTCTCTCTTTTTTTTGAAGCGCGAGGAGCGAAATTGAACGGCGATATTCCTGGTACGGTTTAACGACGAAGCACACCCCCTGCCTCGGGCCACCCTTACACCCTGTGTCCTGTGTTTCCCTTAACGAGGCACGTTCCACCGAACCCTCGTTCCTCCAACATCCCTCCCCCTGCTTCGTGGCCGCTCACAGATACGAGGTGCTGCCGCATTATGCTCGGTTTCATCGCCAGCAACGTCTCACGCATTAATGGATTCGTATAGCGGCCCGGCCGTAATGAACACCCAGTCTACCGTGGGCTGTCTTTTCATCGGGATCCGCTGCGCGTTTGGCGACTTACGTTTCATTGCCGGCGATACGTCCTGATAATGAGGTCGATATTTCGCCGCAGCGCATGGTTAAACGATGCTGCCGCCGGCGCCGAGGGAATTTCACGTTTAGAGATGATAGAAATGAAATACCATACGGAACGGAAATTCACTCTTACGCTGGACCGTCAGCATTATTCCGTGTCTAGACTTGCGATATGTGATTTCGTAGAATGTTCGAATACAATTTCGTTTCGGAAAATGTTTCGTTTTAAATATTACATCTCCGGTACAATAACAATGTATAAGAACGCTTCGCTTTAATCCATTAGTAAACTATTCCTTATTTAATTTATCGAAATATTATTTACAAATGCGAATGTCTTCGCGATAAATATTTGTCGTAACAATCCTCGATACCGCACATCTTATCCTTCGTCTTCGTATCATCCCCCTTTTTGTACAATTATGAAATATTAACCTAATAGCTAACAACAATCCAAGAATTCAGAAATAACGGGAACTTCTAAAATTAGTCGGCGCTTGAAAGAAATTTAAAACGGAAGAAGACGTCCACGCGGTTGAAGTAAGCTTCCAATGTTAAACGAAGAACGGTCACCCGGTGGTTGCGTGAATTGCTCGCGACTGCATGTCTTAAGGTGATTGGAAGTTATGACTCCTAAACCGTGCTTCTGGCCGTTGGAAAGACTTCACACAGGTCAGATACCGCCTCGTAAAATGTTATGAGAATTAATGTCACCCTTCGCTGTCCGTTGACGCGGTGTCTTCGTCGACGGGGTCCACCCTCGTCGTTCGAGCGTTTCCTCTCCGACGCTGGTCGACGTCACCTTGGCGCAAACGTCCCTTTTGGTACAGCCAATTTCGTCGTTGAGGTGACCACAACTTTTGTGGCTAATGGAAAAGTCGATACCCGATTGCTCGACACCGTGGCATTAAGCCATCTCCGCCCCTATCACCGCTCGGGATCCTTTTAGGCGCCCTTCAGCCGCCTGTTCCGGATTTTACGATTGCTCATCTTCCGTCGGGGGTGAAACAGTTTCTTTCTATTTACCATTCTTCCGGCATCTTCGAAGTCGTCGCGCTTCGAGCTTAAATCGCATCCGATTTGTGTTAGCTGGCCAAAGATTGACCGCGTTATACCTTTATCGAGAAAAACCGACGAAAATGTTGGAAATGTTGGAAATTTCGATAACGGTTGGATAAAATCAAAGGATATTGTGGGAAATCTTTTGTTGGGTCAAACGAAAAAAAGAAAAAATAAACTTTCCAGCGGCGTGATCGGATGATACGCGGAAACGAGAAGCAGTACGTCACAATTCGTGATCCTATAAAGATGCCACGCATCGACAATCGTTGGATGAGTGGCCTCTTCCGGTCGCCCACCACCAGTATATATTAACTAGCTGTGTCGCAGCCGTCAGTTTAGACGATGATTTAGTGGATGCATTGATTGGGTCGATCAGAGGCCATATCATCTCGTTTAAAGCCTTCCATCATCGGTGCCACTATTTATAGACCATACACGATCACGACGTTCGAATCAATTTTCGTCTCTGTTCTTCTCTCTACGCTACCGTGTAAGTACACGTATGCATGTATACGTAGCGGTCTAAAGCATATTGGGCCGATTGTCGGATTGCACGAAGGTCGTAGCAGTTTATCCCTCGTTCCTCCAATTCTTCGTGTTCTATTTGTACAGGGCAATCTATTGTCTGTTGTGAAACGTTGACAAATTTTTCTAAAACGTAACGCGATTCGTACATTACACTCAGCCTATAGAGCTGAGCATATAAAAATGTTAAAATTATAGGTTGTCTTTGGTCATCGTATCGTACAACTAGCAGATCGGTAGATCAAGACGGTAAAACGCATCGATCTTTTTCTCGAAGGTATTCAATTTTACGGGGAAATCAATCTTTCATACAAACCAGGCAGGAATTTACAACTCCCCTTCGAATAATCACATTAACGTAGCATAATCGTTAAACGCACGCTTCCAACGCAACCGAACTCTCAGTTCAATTGCCGTAAAATTCTTCTTTTGATTTCCAGAACGACACACGCGAAAATCTGGGGGCCGATCAAGAGGACAGGATCTAGCATCATGCATGTAACAGCAAATCAACTGCCAAGCCGCAGAGTTAAATCTCCTTGACGGGGGTAGCAGGATCAACGGGCCACTTCCACGGTAATTAATTAGTCCATCTCGCGAAACTGATGGCGAAACCCTTCGAATCGTCGGCGAGGAGAAAAAGTTCAAACGATGGTCGCTGCGGCGAAGGGTTAAAGAGTGGAAGGGAGAGAGAGAGAGAGTGAAAGGGTAACAGGCCAATTTAATTAGTAGAAAAACAAAGGAGCCAGGCCTATCGGTATCGGCGACGCGACGTTTGCAATCCAATACTCGTACGTAGAACAGGAGAGTATATAAATCGACTGGTCGCCCCCTTGCTTTTCGTCTGTTCACCCGCTCTCGTTCTCTCTTTCTCTCTATTTTTTTTTCTTTATCACGCTTCGGTATGGTTTTAATATTTTCAAATTAGCGAGGCAATGATTTTTTCCGACGAAACAAAGCGTTCTTTGCTCTGGGGCCACATTTTAATCAATACGTTGGCCCGTCGAGCGTGCACCCCCTATCGAACAATCTTCTGCAACCTTTGGCTCTCGATAAAAATTAATATTAGAATTTCTAGCTGAACGCGTGGAAAACATTCCACGTATCGTTCAAATACTAGAGGGACACTCTGCTTTATTTATCACCCTATCGAGAATTGCTCGTATTGCTCTTCTCAAGGGATGCGTTAACGTACTATCGGAAGTAAAAATTATCCAACAGAGATAAATATACGTACGCTGTTGATTCCTAATAAAGTTGGAACGCAAGAATGGCTTAATTTTTGTACAAAAAATTTTTGGGTTACAAAATTTCTGGCGCACGAGGAACGCGTGAAAGCTAATGACGTGAACGAAGTACTCGTCCAAAAAATGGGTATGTTTTGCGCCTAATTTTAGCATACGCGACGAAACGAATTTTTATCAACGGTTACGTCATTCCACCTTCCGATGGCTAAGTAGAGACTAAGTTTTTTCGTGGCTGAGGCAGCCCAACAGACTGGAACATTCTTCGGAGGGTTGGGAAGATCGTTTTACATCGGACTCGATATTCCAAGCTCGTCGGCTGGTTTTCCCGGCGTGGAATTATCGAGGGGTGGCGCCGTGAGAATTAAGGCTTCTTGCGGCATAAAAAATCTGTGTAATCAATTATCGAACCTTTTACCCCATATTTCACGGCCAATGAGTCGCCACCCCCTCTCCTCGAAGCCCTCCGCGTCGGCTGCGCGAGACTCTCGACCCACCCTCGACACTTTTTAGCCGCGGTGACTGCTTCTCCTTCCAGGTTTTCAGCCTCTCTTTCACCCTCCTCCGTTTGGCCTCTTCTTCTATCCGTTTCCTGCTTGCCGGAGGAGAGACGCTGTAGACGAGCCTTTGTTTGGGATATCAAATATTTATTTTCTTAAATAACGCAGAAGCCGGGCGGAGGGCCGGATCGCGAGCATTTTCCCCTTAATAAATTATCAGCGATTATTGGCCGCGTTTGCCTAGCTACCTCCGGAACCGAGCGTTTTTTTCATCCTCTCCCCAATGCCACTCTTAGAAAACCTCGAATCGAGATAGTCGAGCAGAATCGATTTTGCCTTCTGCTTCTTTACATTTGTCGACCCAGTATTTCTGGTAAACTTTTCATTTTTTCTGGACGAACAAAGCGAAGGAAGTCTTTTGTTCCAGGAACAACAAAGTGGGTAGTATACTCGTATACGTGCATCTGATACGCTTACAAGCGTTCGGTTCATTTTTAACGATAAAATTGAGAAAGACAAATAAGCGGTGGTAGTACTATCAACTATTGGAAAAAAGAATTAAAAAAATTTATCTCCCAGCAACACTGAATTCTGTAGGTTCTAAAATCACCGATTGGCCGAACTGGACTTCTGTCGAAGTAAATCCGAAGAATTTTCAACGGCATTCGTGGTCCGCGTTTCGTGTGTCAATTATTCACGAGGTAGGTACTCGTTGCTCGACCACTCAAGCGAGCCTCGAACGTGCGAAAGGGTCCACGTTCGTTACAGGGAGGGTGGAAGATAGGGTGGGAAGAGGTGTTCTCTTTGACACAGCATTGATATAATATTAATCTAAGCGAGCAAAACTCAAAGGACAACCGTCTGTCTCGTAACGAGTCCTTGTTCCCTGGTGTACGAATTCATGGTAATACAGAAAGCCGCGTATCATAAAAGAGAATATACGTGTATGCGAAAACAAAACGATACCGTGCTTTCGCGCGTTTAGACGACCGGTACGAAGTAACGACAACTCCCAAAAGTATTACCGCCGCGATGCAATGGCAAATTATTGAACCCATTGTGTTCAGGGTAAAACGAAGCATTTTGTTTAAAAAAAGAAGAAAATCAATATCGCAGCTTTTCATGTTTAAAGAAGAAATATTCGGTTCGACTCTTCATCAGTAACTACCTATTTATCCCTATTTAAATTATATACAACGATAATAGCAATAAAACGGAAGCAACTGATATAAAAAACTTCACAGACTTTCGTGTATCGGTAAAATGCATTAGACACGCGCGAGCATTCGTTCGAACGCGGATTTGATAGCATTCGAAGTAGCTTTCAGCCTCTCTATCGTTATTGTCTTCCTTGTAACCAGTGACAGGTAGCCGGTTTTCTTCGAACGCATCGGTGTTCCGCGTCGACATCAAGTTCCGCTCGAGTCGGAGAACACAAACATTGTGCAAAGTAATCTGCGCGTAGTTTTTCCTCTTCGGCATTTTGTCGTTCGTTTTTCCAACTCTCGCACGCGAGTCTGCATGCGTGCACTCTCGTCTCGGCTGAAGTCGTGACGTTTGTTTTTATGCTTACTTTAACGCGTTGAAAAAACATCGAAAAGTGGCTGCCGGGACGGCAGCGTCGAAAACCACCCCCGTGAAGGGGTTGCACGAGAAATAGGGGCTGAGATTTTTCTTCGCATTGTCGCCGCGACGAGTTATTTGCTTCTAGCGCCGCTTTGATTGTTCGTAATTGGGCACGTTAATTACGAACTGGGAAAACACGCGATGATGCTTACTTTTAGAAAATCGAACAAATCCTTCTTCGTCCTTGCGAATCATTTATAATGGTAAAAAGAAATACGATGATACGTTGATCGTTTCATTTATTTGCGACGTGAAATTTTCTGAAAAATTGAAACAAAATTTACGAATCTTCCAATGGTAAAAATTATAAGTGTACCTTAAATAATTAATCAGAGCTCTCGAACGAGTAACAAGTAAAAAGCTGGTAGCTGAATAAATCGTTGAATCATCGATAAGTTTTCTTATACCAGTTATAAGTTTTCCTCGGTGTTTATTTCTGTACTAAATACCACGGAAACTTTTCATTAATGCCCGAATGAACAAATGCCATCGTGTCCTCCCTTCCTTAAATTCTTAATGCAGCAAGCTCGACGGCAAGTACTGCGGGGCCTTCAAAATATCTTCAAGAAGTTTAAAGTCTTCCCTCGATAGTATGTAAATATTGTATGTAAAGCGCGACATCAAAGGGATTCTTCCATGGTATAATGCCTTAAATTTTGCTGCGAGGAAAGATTAAGGAACAACAGGAGGCGAGGATATTAAGGACGCGTGAAACGTGGAAATGTCCTTTTTCAGAAATCCATAGATTCTTTATAACCTCGCAAAACCACGCTTAAACTACTCGATGTTTAGATACATCAATCACTCGTTGTATTTACATTCTTTCCTTCGTTTGATATTTGATATTTAATATTTAATATTTAACATTTAATATTTAATATTTATCCTTTGGCGACAGAAGTCGATCTTTCTCGAAGAAATTAATTCTTCGAACATGCTCTTCGTTTACGAATTACTTCTCTGTTAAAAAATTGTTCGAACTTGTGGATTAAATCAACGGGGGCTTTCCGAACTGCAGGCTTGAAAAATGTTTATTAAAACATTTGTCAGAGTAGAACATCGAGTAGCAAAGAATACTTCAAACCCAGCAGTTTCACGAATCAGAAAATACCTGATGAATATTCAAGAATCTTGTCGGATATATAATTGTCAAAAGAACGAGGATGGTCAAGCGTGCAGAGAAAGAACAGAATTCGACGCACGGCAAAGGGACCGCAAAATCTCTACAGGTATTCGTGCCAGGACGTTCGCGAAAACTTTGTTACATTTTTGGTCGACTCCACGACATACGCTGGCCAAATAAGCCGGATCAAAGGGACGAGCTTGAACGTAACAAGAGGCTGGAAAAGAGGTGTAAACGAAAGAGATGCAGCACTGCATTCCTTCTGTGGTCTCCTCTGAAAGTTGGTGAAAATCCTTTGGGTCACCAAGATATAACGTAAGAGAATAATTGATGCACAGAAATATATTTTTGTGAACTGCAGAATGATTCGAATCTTTATGGATTATTTAATTTATTATTTAGTCGCTATATAACAGAATAATCTGTAAAAATCTCAATCCATTTTTCTTCGCGTTACTATTTCTATTCTTTTTTTTTTTTTTTTTT
>SMSQ01019451.1:6848-20256 GCA_019453375.1 Ctenoplectra terminalis | reverse complement strand
AATTTTTTCTCCAATAAGCAGACAAAATTCGGCCTACAGAGGGTTAACATTAATAATACTTTTTAATATTTAATATTTGGTGTTCGTTCTGTCTCTACATTTAAGAGTACGTTTCCTACATTCCATAGAATTTCAACAACCAGAAAAATCCCTAAAAATCCGTATAAATCCGCAGAAGACAGTATCGTTCCTCAGTCGCGAAGAATATTCGTAAAAATCGTTCCGTTTTGTTTTCACACGCATTCCAACACGTCGCGTTCAATTTATCCTGCAGAACTGGAGACGCAACGATTTTCGCGTCGACTTCGCCGAGACAATAGGCACACACAGAGCAAGAGAAGTTTCCCCTATCAATATTCTCAGCGAGACCTTGGGAAACGCGGTGGAACGTTCTTTGGTCGTGTCCAGAGGTAAAAGTAATCGATCGCGGCGCCTGCAGACTCGCGCAGCAGAACTGCAGGCCTGCATGCCGGGCTGCATAAGGGTAGGCGTGACTGAAGCAGCTCTAAATCCAGGCTACGCCAATGTATGCGGTAATCGTGGAGAAAAGTGTCTCAACGATTGTGAAATCGAGCGCGTTAACAGTGCAACTATCGAACCAGTCGAAAGTATTCGTTCGTTAGTTCTTATACAAATTTTATGAATTTACAGTACCGTATTTTTGAAAATTTATGAAGATTTCTGTGGAATTTTGAGGATTTTTGACGATGTTTGATGATTTTTGAGGAACTTTGAGAATTTTTAAGGATATTTGAGGATCTTTGAGGATTTTTGAGGATTTTTGAGAGTTTCTAAGGATCTTTGAGAATTTTTGAGAATTTTTGAGGATTTTTGTGGATTTCTGAGGATTTTTTAGGGTTTTTAAAGATTTTTGAGGGATTTTGAAGATTTTTTAGGGTTTTTGAAGATTTTTTAGGGTTTTTGAGGATTTTTGAGGATTTTTGAGGTTTTTGGAGGATTTTGTAGAATTTTGTAGAATTTTTGAAGATTTTTGAGAACTATTGAGGTTTTTGTGCGATTCTTTGTAAGAAATATGCACAAAGAATTCTTACCCTTGTTATAAGCATTTTTTCAAACATCTATCATTTCAATTTCTTCGACACAAGTGTACTTCAATAGTCGATAGTTCTAGTGTTAATCACAATTAGTGGAAAATTTTAATGGAAAAATTATGACGATAATCTCTTATTTTTTATCTACACTATAATTAATCCCCTCTAGTGCCATGTAATTTACAAGTTACCATAATATAAATCTATACTTAAAAAATTTTGTTTTACCTACTTATCGCTGTACTATTCGACCAATGACGCCAGTATAAAAAATATTGGAATCAAAGTAAAAATCTGTAATCAGCCGCAATATTTTTCTAACAAGCAAATTAAATTCCCGTTACAAAAGTTTAACATGTCTCGTTCCTGATATTAGATAATAAAGACACACCTGAGCTCTTCAAATCATTAACGCGAATTTTTTACGAATTCTTACGAATATCGAATAAATATTTTATATTTCCTCAACGCCATAACAATCCACGCTTTTCTTTAATAACTTCACACGCTCAAATTCTTTTATTCTTTGAACTCAAAACGGAACAGTGACCTCAATCGTCGATTCGATTTCAAACATCCGATTAATAAAAATCCAATTTCTAAATTAAAGAAACCTCGCGGGAAACAAATACCAAAAGCAGCTCGCTCTTCAAATGACTCTAAGCTTCACAACCTAACACTAAATCTAACTCTCCAATTTGTCGCTACAATAATAGTTTCTTCAACCCCTAGCATCGTCGCCAGTAACCACTATATACGATTAACTCTTTGCACTCGGGAGGTGACTCTCATTCACCATTTGGATTAACCCTTTCGCTACGAAGAGCGTATATATACAGTACTGTGCAAAAGTCTTAGACCACCTGCCACAAAAAATATTTTGCTATCTTAGAAACGAATTTAAGATGGAATAATATTATTTTTATTTCGACGTTATTTCTTTCTTTTTTTTTTAAGAATTAGATTCACGAGGTGTTAATTAGATTGAGAAATATTGATTGATTTAAAGCAATCAATATTTTGTGTATTCTCTTTTTACTTTCGCTACGCGACAGTTTTTTTTTTCTTTTTTTAGATAATTGTTGAAAAAATTTTAAGAAACTCACTTTGCATTTCCTGCCATTCTGTTATCGACAATTTAAGAAGCTGATTTTTTCCTTTTTGGCTTTCTTCGTGTGTTTCCTTTATACTTTGCATACGCGTTCCATAATATTTTAATCAAGGCTCTGCTTGTTAAAGAATTTTTAAAACATATTTTCACCGGATAAAATTATGCATGACCAACACTGGAAAGGGAATATGGAAAAATTTGAATTTAACAGTGTTATGAAATGCTTCTCTAAAATATGTTTAATTACAGTTACAAGATCAATAATGTAGATGGTCTAAATATCGAAAAGAAAGAGAGAAAAGGAATTTAATTTCTTAACCATCCATAGCAGGGATGAGAAACCTTTTTTTTTACAACGGGCCAGCTAACGAATTAAAAAAATAATTAAAAAAATAATTAAAAAATAAGAAACTTATGATAATGCAAACACTGGACGATGGACTCAAATTATCTCTTTGTTAACAAAATAAAGCTAGTATAAAAAATTACAGAAATAAAACACTCGTTGATAGAAATACTATTTAAAAAATGGTAAAAGATATACGTGGAAAAATATTATCAACGATGTCGGTATCATTTCCAAAAATTAAGTTAACACGGTTAGGGTACAATGACGCTAAAGGACACTGTAGGAATTTTTAAAAGTCGAAATGTAAAATCTTTGAAGGGTCGCATGAGAAAATATGGCGGGTTGTTTGTTGTTCATCCCTGATCTGTAGCGTTATGTGACTAAAATTTTATTTTAGTTACTTGTCACTGTGTTATTAACCCTTTGCACTCGAAAGAATAAATTAATTTAATTTAAAAGAATAAATTATTAATATTTATTAATATATTTATTTATAATTGATATTAATAATTTATTCTTTTAATATATATATGCTTCATTATGCTTTCATGTGCGTGGTCGGTCGAAATGAAATTTATGTATATTTTATTTAATATAATTTGTAGTGGACTAAGGTTGCCAGGATTACTAAATAAATTGGTATAAACTGGATTAAACAAAACAAGATATGTATATATATTTGGAAAGGAAAGAAATACTAAGATGTAGAATAATCTTAAGGGCTAATAAATCGTGCACGTTCAATGGTTCCTAAGCGACTCTGCCTCGTGGCCCGACTTTCCAACGGAAGTCGGGCTTCGCTTCTTTCTAATAGCGCGCGCGGTCCTCCTATATTGATACACTATAAATTATATAGTATATATATATATATTCTTTTTTTTTTTTTTTATTTTGTTGTTTATCGTCGCATCAACCACTTATGGGTTATTAGCGACTCGGAAAGAAGAATTCTTAATAAGATTCATTTTACATAAATTATAAAGAGTTACCTTTCCCTTTCTAATTCAAAGAAATATCAGAGAGAACAGCAAAGAAGAATAAGAGCGATAATTTAATCGTGTCTACTTAACACGTTGACTGCCACAGCGTTTACAATAAAATCTCCTTCAGGCCACGCGTACCGCTGTACGAAGCGTATTCTGCTGGGTATTCTCACTGATATTTTAAGAATGTAAATTATTAGGGTTGACTGAAAATACAATAAATCCTGGACGTCGTCGGAGTCAGCACAATATCGCCGTTCGGAAAAATGATTCCGGAGAAAGCATTAGACGCGCATGCAAACAATGTTATGCAGATAAAAGTCGTCGAATGGGTCGATCCTCTACAAGAAAAAATTTACAAAAAACAACAACTTATTGTCCAAGTTGTCCCGACCAGCCTCAGCTTTGTATAAAATATTTTAAAGTTTTACATTCTACATAGTTTTCTTAATAAACCATTTTCGTATTACTTTTATAACAATAGTTTATATCAATGAATATTCTATTATAAATTTAAGTTTATATTAATAAATATAGTTTATATTAATTAATATTCAATAGTTTTGTTACTTCCTCAGCGAAATATCTTTTTAAACACATACGAATATCCTTCGCAAGTATTTACCGAAAACATTTTCCATTAATATTTAGTTTATATTAATATAGTTTATTTTAATGAATATTGTTAATGAATAATTATAATAATGAATATTTATATTAATGAATATTATATTAATGAATATTACAAATTTAAGTTTATATTAATAAATATAGCTTATATTAATTAATATTCAATAGTTTTGTTACTTCCTCAGCGAAATATCTTTTTAAACGCATACGAATATCCTTCGCAAGTGGTCAAATAAGCGGCCCGATCAGAAACTTTTCTGTCACCCGAATGTGGGTGACGCGGCAGTCAACGTCTTAATGAGTTTACCATGTGAATAGAAAGAATACTAGAAGAATCTATCGAAGAGAGAGCACACAGATATCAGGCAACTCGCCTATGGCCGACGTCATCCATGTTTTCTTTTTAACAATTTGCCGACCGATCGGGGAGATCTCCCCATTTTGAAGCAAGTCGGTTCCCGACCGATCGAGGAGATCTCCCCATTTTAAAGTAAGTCGGTGGCCGACCGATCGGGGAGATTTCCCATTTTGACTGTAGCAACGCGTTTCTCGTTTTCTGTCGTTGTTAACTACCTCGACCCGGAGTTTTTCGTAATTGCTGACGGACTGCTACCGTGGACCGCAACATATAATAAAATCAACTAATTTTGAAGACCCCTTAGACTTTCCCAAGAGCGGTGGAAACCGAACAGTTCCCTGTGGCGCGTGCGGTCGGCAAAGTGTTAATAAACGACGCGTATTTTAACATAGCTAAATAAAAAAAAGAAAAAGGCCGAAGCCTTGATTCGTCCATCGAAAATCTTCAACAACAAGTTAGAGCAACCCCCAACCCTGGTGTGATCGCATTCGCACCGACTAGTTCCAGCCAGTTAACTGAATTTAGCTGACGGCACAGCAACTTCCACTGCAGAGGCTTCCCGACTTAAATCACTGTAGAAAGATTAATTCCTCGGGACACGTGAAAGCGCATACCCTTGCTCCGCGTGTACAAGCGAAATTTCTCTTCTATTTCAGATTTGTAGCAGACCGCTCTTGACCGGCCGAATTTCAACGCACAACGGGGGCGGCCAAAGCAATCGGTTGGCGCGTTTCGAATTCCTACGAGATGTTCAAACGCGAACACTCGACCTATGGTACACTCGCGAACGTCTATTTTTAACGATCACGGAATTTGGATCGGTTCAAAGTTGGCCTCCACGCGAGAAACGCTTGCTGGAAAAATTCCTACGAATCCAGTCGTTGCAGGTTTAATTAATTCGTCACTGTTCCGAGCGTGATTAACATCAGATTTACGGATACTCGTCGATTTGTCACGATTCATATTTTGTGATTAACCCTTTGCGTTACAAGATTATGGTTTAAATACAATGGAACTACACTGTGCTTGTGGTAAAGTTCAATCTTAACTATAGCTACGATTTCAATTTATAAGATTGAGAATTAGCAAATGTAAATTATGTGTAATGTTTGGGTATTTTGCATTTGACAAAGTGGTGAAGCAGTGAATAGTATGGAAAGAAATTGTAAGGCATAGGGTTAAGTTTAACAGGTACGCGCGAGGAAAATGTAAAATTTGAAATTTGTATACGAAAAATATGTTAAAAATGTTTTGATTTTTAAGAACTCGATTTTGCGACAGAAAATTCTGAAAAAATTCACCGATATGTACCCAACGGAGTGGAACGTCCATGATTTTTTTTAGAATTTTCTAGTGTATGAAACAAAAGAAATGGAGCACATACCGTAAATCATGTTTCACCCCTAACTACCCTAATAGTCGAGATAACGGGTTGATACTTTGCAAAAATGATTTTCTTTGAGAGACCTATCGATTGGTTTATGCCAAGTTCAGTTTGATTTGGGAGCACTTTCATCATGCTTATTCGGCTATACCCTTTGTCTTTCGCTAAATCAAACTTGTAGAATCTTAAAAAGATGGTATAAATTAAAATTCTCTGTACTGTAGACGATTAGAAAGTTTTAGACTCACTTTATAACAATAACATAATTTTTTTTTCATTTTAAATTTGTTAAGTGTCCAATCACATATAAACGGGAGTGTGTATAAAAGTAAACTTCATTTCGAGTTATATAGACCCGAGCATAAATTAAAATTCTCTGTAATGTAGAGTAGAAAGTTTTAGACTCACTTTATAACTATAACATAATTTTTATTTTATTCTAAATTAGTTAAGTGTCCAATTACTTATAAAAGGGAGACACAAAAGTAAACTTCATTTCGAGTTATATAGACCCGAGCATAAATTAAAATTCTCTGTAATGTAGACGATTAGAAAGTTTTAGACTCACTTTATAACTATAACATAATTTTTTTTTTATTCTAAATTAGTTAAGTGTCCAATTACTTATAAACGGGAGACACAAAAGTAAACTTCATTTCGAGTTATATAGACTCGAGTATAAATTAAAATTCTCTGTACTGTAGACGATTAGAAAGTTTTAGACTCACTTTATAACTATAACATAATTTTTACTTCATTTTAAATTTGTTAAGTGTCCAATCACATATAAACGGGAGTGTGTATAAAAGTAAACTTCATTTCGAGTTATATAGACCCGAGTATAAATTAAAATTCTCTGTACTGTAGACGATTAGAAAGTTTTAGACTCACTTTATAACTATAACATAATTTTTTTTTCATTTTAAATTTGTTAAGTGTCCAATTACTTATAAAAGGGAGACACAAAAGTAAACTTCATTTCGAGTTATATAGACCCGAGTATAAATTAAATTTCTCTGTAACGTAGACAATTATAAAATTGCGGATTCATTTTATAACTATAACATAACTTTTTCTTTATTCTAAATTAGTTAAGTGTCCAATTACTTATAAACGGGAGATACAAAAGTAAACTTCATTTCGTCAAAACAGCAGACTTAAAAAAAACATCTAACACGTCTACATTTCAGAAATTATATCTTAATACAAATATTGTTGCTTTCTAATTTTACCGTTACGCTACCCAAGATAATTCCTACTTTAACTAAATTTGTTAAATGCCAATTACCATCCTGATTAACACTAGAACTACCGTACCAGTCAAAACGACTGGTTCGTAATTTCCCATAGAAATTTTATAAACTTGCAATGGCGCATTTTAAGGGATGTTCTATAATTTTTTGCAAAAAATATACACAAAGAATTATTACCCTTGTTGTAAGAATTTTTTCAAATACTCATCATCTTGGTTTCTTAGCTACAAATAAATCTATTTTAATCGTCGGTAGTTCTACTGTTAAAACTATTATTCGAAGCTAATAACGTTTTAAAATGCAATCGCAAGAATCACTGCCTTCTTCCTTAGGGTCAATAAACTGATTATGGCATGTAGACCATGCTTCATAACTGTAACAGTGTCAACCAACGCGAGCTGCATAATAAGGACGACAATCTATGTTTCTGATTGGGGTCACACAAGCCGCCATTGAATAAGCAACGCGAGTCAACGATGACTATAGATCAACGTAACCGGCATTCATTACCTATATTTCATAAGATGGGGCTATAACCGGAATAACACGTATTAATTAATGTACATTTGTCCCGTGAGGCGAAAATAATGATCAGTGAGAGCCTTTGATCTCTTGAAACGATTGCGATAAATACAGCGTGCCCGTGTTTCTTAACCCTTCGAAGCTTGAGTTGTTTGAAAAAAAATTTAATTTGTTTATTTTTCAACTGTAGCAAGGCTTCTGATGATGTTGGTTGTATAAATAAATTCTTGAGAATTTTTTTTTAACGCGTTCAGTGTCTCGTGGACACTCGATGGCCTACGATAGTCGATGAAAATAAAAGTTTCATCAGGCGAATAGAAATATTGTTTGAAATAGGTTCAGGAGAAAATAATTTTCTTTTTTTTTCAATTAATACTATAACTACCGACGATTAGAGCATACTTATTTTTATCGAAAAAATTATAATGAAAAGGTATATAAAAAAATACATAATGCAAGGGAAACAAAGCTTCGGCTACATTTTTAACATATTTGAATGAAATTAACATGGTCAATTTATAAAATTTCTGTAAAAAATTCGGAATGGGTCATTGGTGTTAAATACCTAATAATAAATACCTAATGGTGTTAAATACCTAATAATAAATACCTAATGGTGTTAAATATCTAATAATAAATACCTAATGATGTTAAATATCTCATAATAAATACCTAATGGTGTTAAATATCTCATAATAAATACCTAATGGTGTTAAATACCAAATAATAAATACCTAATGGTGTTAAATACCCAATAATAAATACCTAATGGTGTTAAATATCTAATAATAAATACCTAATGGTGTCAAATACCTAATAATAAATACCTAATGGTGTCAAATACCTAATAATAAATACCTAATGGTGTTAAATAAAATGGTGTTATATACCTAACCCAATAATGTGGAAAATATAGTCTTAAATAATTTAATGTAATTTTTTCGCTTGGATTTAAAGTACTGATAAAATGCTTATTTTTCTCTCTGCACGAAACGCGTTAAATATATATTTATTAATGCTGAATTTTAATCTAAATAATTTTCTTTGGAATCTACAATTTTTCTCCTTAATTTATTTATACACTTAACATTATTGTCAGTTATTTGCCGGTTTTAAAGATCACAAATCAGTGATTAATAAAATAAAAATGTCCGTCTAAATTCTTTTTTCAAACGAAAAATGAGATTACGTACATTCGTAGATAAATGTACTGTTAGGCTTTAAAGAAGTTAAAACTGGTTCATTATAAAATATAAACTATGTTTCTGTTTGACTATAAATTATCTGTCTATCTGAATTGTTCGATGAAATTATGATGCACGTTTCGATCTAAATTCTCTAAACTGGTTGAATAAATAAAACTCTGACGTATAAGAAAAGAAACGAGCATTGAGTAAGTTTTATATTCGAGAGAGTGTTACACTGTGATGAAAAAGAAAACCTTTAGCGCGTAATTAGCAGATTTAATTCAACGTTGCCCGAAGGCAACTGAAACATTAGCTTTATGGGTATTCTAATTCACCTCATGTTTTAAAAAATTAAGCACCGTAATTTTTTTCTTAACGTGCTATATTATGCGCCAAATGTTTTGGAATATATCGCTAATTTCTTATTTTCCAAAATAAATAAAGATAAATATTTTAAGCTAACATGATAACATAAAATAGAAAATAGAAAATAGAAAATAGAAAACAAATAATAAAAAATACAAAATAGAATATAGAAAATAGAATATAAANTTTAAGCTAACATGATAACATAAAATAGAAAATAGAAAATAGAAAATAAAAAATACAAAATAGAAGATAGAAAATAGAAAATANAAAAATACAAAATAGAATATAGAAAATAGAAAATAGAAAACAGAAAACAGAAAATACAAAATAAAAAATACAAAATAGAAGATAGAAAATAGAAAAAATCATATACTAATAATAACACAACAAAATAAAACATTTTTCCTATTGTCTTATAAAATAAATTCTTATATTTTCATCAGTTACTATTTCATTTCTTTTTAACAAATAAAAAAAACTAACAACTTGCTTCTGCTATGTTCATAAAATCTGCAAATTAACGTATTCTAATACCATTAGCTGCAAACGAAACAAACCAGTGGCATAAATAATGTATTTACGTATGATAATAAATATTCCAGGAAGACACTAATGATCTATAGGTGTTCTGACCGACTTATATTCTCGTATCTATTTCAGTTGAATTACCGTGCCGTCATCGCCGAACATAACAGCAACATGTAACCCGTAACCTCCGAAATAAAAAAGCTTATTACGTCCCGTTCTGATCTTCAAATTTATCAATCCGACGATAAAAACCTTACGTTGAACGACATTTTTATTCCAAGATTATTGCATTTAATTTGAGTTATATGGTAATATTTACCAACTCATCCTGCCTATACTATTATATAAAGAAAGAACCGATTTTTACATTCGCGAAAAACTCAACAACCACTCAGCCGACCTTCCTCAAATTTTAAAACATTATTCCTGAATATTTTAGTCCAACACAGACTATGTAACACGTGGCGAAGCTTCTCGCGAGAGATCTGGACTACCGCGGATATACGTCCATAAGTATTTAACCACCTTCAGTTTATTTATAATATACAAAATGTATTTGAAATAAGACGTTGCAACGTAATTTTCACCATAGTATTTTTTATTTACACTCACAAAAATATGTTTCTATGTCAATCGTATAAATTTATATTCATTCTAGTTAGGGGTATTTGAATTAAAACTTTGATATGAATTCTTTTTATCAAAATTCCACCAAGTGGTCAAATACTTACGGACGGTAGTGCGTTATCTTAATACTAGAACTACCAAACTCGTAGTTTCTTATTTAAATATCGATGAAATTCTATAAATTTACTGTTATACATTTTTAGGAATTTTTTGTGATTTTCTATGCATAAATATGTATGAAGATTTGTCTCTGCATTATATATCTTTTTCTGTACATTTTATTTTTTTATTTCTCATGTACGAATAGATATGTATTAATCGTCGGTAGTTCTAGTGTTAAAAGATAATTGTAATAAATATGAATTAGTTGCGTTAATATCTCCGGCGAACTCGAGACGGGGGACGCTGGTATTTTTGTTTCAATTTATATTTTTGTTCCAATTTATATTTTTGTCTCAATTTATATTTTTGTTCCAATTAATATTTTTGTTTTAATTAATATTTTTCTTCGAATTTACATTTTTGTTGGAATTTATATTTTTGTTTAAATTTATGTTTTTGTTTCTATTTATATTTTTGTTTAAATTTATATTTTTGTTTCAATTAATATTCTTGTTTAAATTTATATTCTTGTTTGAATTTATATTTTTGTTTCGAGGCAAAAATCTAATATAAATATATTCTAGACTTAAAGTAATTAATTGAATCAAGAGCTACAAAAAATAAATTATATTGATAAATTATAAATTAATGAATATTGAAACCGTTCAATTTGTTGACACAAGTTTTTCGTCCCAAATTCTACACAAANAATAATAAATAATAAAAAATACAAAATAGAATATAGAAAATAGAAAATAGAAAACAGAAAACAGAAAATACAAAATAAAAAATACAAAATAGAAGATAGAAAATAGAAAAAATCATATACTAATAATAACACAACAAAATAAAACATTTTTCCTATTGTCTTATAAAATAAATTCTTATGTTTTCATCAGTTACTATTTCATTTCTTTTTAACAAATAAAAAAAACTAACAACTTGCTTCTGCTATGTTCATAAAATCTGCAAATTAACGTATTCTAATACCATTAGCTGCAAACGAAACAAACCAGTGGCATAAATAATGTATTTACGTATGATAATAAATATTCCAGGAAGACACTAATGATCTATAGGTGTTCTGACCGACTTATATTCTCGTATCTATTTCAGTTGAATTACCGTGCCGTCATCGCCGAACATAACAGCAACATGTAACCCGTAACCTCCGAAATAAAAAAGCTTATTACGTCCCGTTCTGATCTTCAAATTTATCAATCCGACGATAAAAACCTTACGTTGAACGACATTTTTATTCCAAGATTATTGCATTTAATTTGAGTTATATGGTAATATTTACCAACTCATCCTGCCTATACTATTATATAAAGAAAGAACCGATTTTTACATTCGCGAAAAACTCAACAACCACTCAGCCGACCTTCCTCAAATTTTAAAACATTATTCCTGAATATTTTAGTCCAACACAGACTATGTAACACGTGGCGAAGCTTCTCGCGAGAGATCTGGACTACCGCGGATATACGTCCATAAGTATTTAACCACCTTCAGTTTATTTATAATATACAAAATGTATTTGAAATAAGACGTTGCAACGTAATTTTCACCATAGTATTTTTTATTTACACTCACAAAAATATGTTTCTATGTCAATCGTATAAATTTATATTCATTCTAGTTAGGGGTATTTGAATTAAAACTTTGATATGAATTCTTTTTATCAAAATTCCACCAAGTGGTCAAATACTTACGGACGGTAGTGCGTTATCTTAATACTAGAACTACCAAACTCGTAGTTTCTTATTTAAATATCGATGAAATTCTATAAATTTACTGTTATACATTTTTAGGAATTTTTTGTGATTTTCTATGCATAAATATGTATGAAGATTTGTCTCTGCATTATATATCTTTTTCTGTACATTTTATTTTTTTATTTCTCATGTACGAATAGATATGTATTAATCGTCGGTAGTTCTAGTGTTAAAAGATAATTGTAATAAATATGAATTAGTTGCGTTAATATCTCCGGCGAACTCGAGACGGGGGACGCTGGTATTTTTGTTTCAATTTATATTTTTGTTCCAATTTATATTTTTGTCTCAATTTATATTTTTGTTCCAATTAATATTTTTGTTTTAATTAATATTTTTCTTCGAATTTACATTTTTGTTGGAATTTATATTTTTGTTTAAATTTATGTTTTTGTTTCTATTTATATTTTTGTTTAAATTTATATTTTTGTTTCAATTAATATTCTTGTTTAAATTTATATTCTTGTTTGAATTTATATTTTTGTTTCGAGGCAAAAATCTAATATAAATATATTCTAGACTTAAAGTAATTAATTGAATCAAGAGCTACAAAAAATAAATTATATTGATAAATTATAAATTAATGAATATTGAAACCGCTCAATTTGTTGACACAAGTTTTTCGTCCCAAATTCTACACAAATCGTTACTTTTCTTAACGTCACACGCAAACATAATCGTTTTTTCTGGATAAATTGAATGCCAGGTATCTTTAAGTGGATCAATACAGACTATCACAGAAAATTTCTCTGAAATCTGATTGTCAGTGACATTACCTGTACAATAATTGCAGAATCGTGAGTGATTACCATTATGGTGCGAACGAAGGAACTTGTGACACGCGATATATCGCACAGAAATCGCTGAGTAAGCGGATCTCGAAAAAAAACGACAAAATAGTACCTATACATTTCATCTTACGAGAGGAAATGACTTAACAAACAAAAAATATCAACGTAACCTAATTTCTATTAAAAGAAAAAAAACAACTAATAATGCTGCGTGTTTCAACTTTTTTTTACAATTCGAAAAATAAAACGAAACTTCGTAGAATTAAACAGTAATAAAATGAAACAATCGGATCAAGATAAGAAAGATTTTTAAATTAAAAGAAAAATTGTTTATTATCAATGATCAAATTAAACGAGTATTAATTACGAATTTAAAATTAAACT
>SMSQ01019448.1:0-20637 GCA_019453375.1 Ctenoplectra terminalis | reverse complement strand
CCCATGCGTGTTTATATACGTGTATGCATGAAAACATGGTTACATCATTGCATAGAGTCAGTGTTAGATGGCGGCATTGCTATGCTCTATTTCCTACATTAACTTTCAATGTTCTTTAACCCGTTCGCTACGAAGGTCTTTGCGGAAGCATATGTTATATTGTCTCGTTATAACAATTCTTTGTATTTTTATGCATTAAATTAACTAATTTAACATATCCGTGTACAATATATACTATTTTTACCCATTAGTCGAGTAACTATAGTCGCTCACAGTATGCAGAAGTCGATTCATGGCGAGCGACTATAGTCGCCCGTAGTAACGAAATGGTTAAATTTATTTAACTAACAAGGTTAACGAGGTTAAAAAGCACTTAATATTTAAAAATTTGTCAATTATAACAGGAGTGTTTTTGAACCATCAAATTGGTTCTTTATAAGAGGTTTATTAAAACGATGTACAGTTCCTGGCCATCGAATTAGGACCGCTACAAATTTTCAGTATTTTTCACGTTTTTCGTAAAATTAAAAGGACTGTTCAAATTGTAACGATATAATTTATTAACTACTAACATAATATATTACCTCTTTACAGAACATTATTAACACGTGTTAATATTTTGTATTTCCACCCTTTGATTTGATGACAGTTTGTATCCTTTCCGGCATGCTTCCTATATATTGCTCGATCATATGCTTTGTATCTTCATTATTTTCCAAAATATCTGTAATTTTTGTTTTCAACTCAGATAACGCGGTGCTTGGAGAGTTGTAAACTAGTCTTTCGAGTAGGCTCCAGACATTTTCTATGGCATTTGAATAGGGAAAATTGCCTGGCCATGGGAGCAAAGGGATGTTTTTGGTTTTGGAATTGCTCATCACCCACAGAGTTTGATTATTATCGCGATAGTAACAGATCAATTGCTATGTATACATCGTTATTAACATATTTAGGAATAATTTGAACGACCAAAGACAGTTTTCCATATAGGACATAACGTTATAGCCATAAAGGTGAAATTTTCGTACGTGGTCCAGGGACTGTAGTGAATTTCACAATTGATATGGAGTTTTGATAGAATCTGAACTCTAGGAGGAGAAATATTTGTGAATCGAAATAAAGCGGATCAGAGAGAATGTGACGTATTGATTTATTAAATATATTTTATTGTTTATTAAAAACTGGTTTTCCTACGGTAGAGGAGACCGAGGCTAATAGATCTGTTTTCTAGTGTTTTATTTGTAATAAATTGTGTGGAGGAAATTCTATAATAACGGTTATTGTATCTTATAAAATACACATTTGACGATCTGTCTAACAATTAAGGTATTTTAATGTTTTTCTAAAACCTTCTATAGTGATCAATCTGTCACATGGTTGGGGTAAATTCACCTAAGAAAATGTTATTAGCAACTTATTTTAGTGGTAATAAAACAATACAATGTCAAAGAAATTATATTATTATAAAATACTAATTTTTTTCTCATATGTTAATAGTAAAAGAGAAATAATAATAATAGTAAACAGAAGTTATAATATATTTATGATAATTAAATTTAAGCAAATCAAAATTGGTTTCCTGAGAATAAAATAATTTAATGGCGTACTCATGTGCGAATTTTTTGTTTCATAAAGAGTAAACCCATAACAAGTATCAGCAATTTTTTTTTATATGAGCAACTAAAGCTTTTGCTTCTTCGTCAGTTTAAAAACCTGTTTATTTTTTTAATTTCAAACTACAACCTTTTGCACATATTAACCTTCAGTAACGAAAAGTTAGTATAAATTTATATCAGTGGGGTTAATTCACCAATTTGTAATATAACCCCGAACGATCATTTTCGCTTCAATATTTTACATAATCTTAAATTATTTATGTATAAAAAAAAATACTAGTCCAACAAGTTTCTCATTGAAAAAATTTTAAAATGTTCCTTTAACATTTATTTTCTAACTGACAGAAGATTCGGGATAATAACATCGCTTTCTTATCACACTTAATTTAATATATAAAATGAATAACGGATATGCGTGCGTTTCTTCTGGTGGCACAAAGGAGACTCTTGGGATAACGTATATTTAAAACAAATGAGAAACGCAACAAGCGTGCGTCGCGCATACACCAACAATCTTTACATGTATAGGCACATGTCGATAATATATGTATAACACGTGCATAAACGTTTTCTTACAGTAACACAAATTTTTATAATTTCTCGACAGACGCTGCTAATTCGTAAACAACGAACAATAGCGGCGTTGAAAATTAAAAAACGGTACTGGAGAAGTAACTTATTTCTACAGTAAATCTTTCCGCAGTAGAGCACACGTTAGTGCAAACTTATTAACAATTAGTCAACCAACCCCTATAGGCAACCAGCCCCAGTCTCTCCTATCTGGATTATGACGGTCAGACCGTCATAATCCAATTTGACTCCTAAACGTAATGACTATTTATGACGTTTACCAGAATGTTTTGAACTCTGCTATACACAATAAAACTACTAATTGAGGGGTTCCGTGTAAGTAGGAGTTACGACACAACAGTAGTTGTGTGTAGGGTCGGATTTAGGTTGGTTGAGGCCCCGAGCGCAAAATTGGGGCCCACCTAAACATTAAATGTAAAAAAAAAAAAAACTTAAATATTGAATTATGAATTTTATATAATCAAATATTAAAATTTTTAATATTAAATTATGAATTTTATTTAGTCGAATATAATACACAGAAATTATAATATTCCGCATTCAAATGCAGAAGAATCTATAAATGATTGAATGCTATGAAACTAGATTGTTTCCCTAACTTTCCACTGTACAAAAAAAAATTTTTAATATTAAATTATGAATTTTATTAAGTCAAATATAATACATAGAAATTATAATATTCCAAATTGAAATGCAGAAGAAATTATAAATGATTGAACGTTATGAAACTAAATTATGTTTCCCTAACTTTAAAAAAATGTGAAAAATTTCGAGGCTCCTTTGAGCACGAAGGTGCACCTCCTCTTAATTTCGCCACTGGTTTTATGAGATATTAAGGCTTTCATGAAAAGTAATCTTGGAATGTAAATCTCATAAGTAAGACTACAATTTTTTTATTCAAACTTGTTAACACATTCGCGGCCGCTGACGTGAATTCACGTCTTTTCAAGTTCTGTTCCTGGTTGCCTCTGACGTAAATTCGCGTCATTTTAAATTCTATTCCTGATTGCCGCTGTCGCGAATTCACGTCCTGCAATTTTTGTTTCCGAATGCAGCAACATTAGGCGCTTTCGATAATAACCGCTATCTCAGTGAGACAAGTGAGAATATCTCAGTTGGCTCGCTAAATAAATCCAGCACAATAACAACAAGCGGTCTATTGTCTACCTATAAACCAAGTATACAAATTATAAAAATCTTTTTATTTTAAACAACACATAATTGCAACATTGATATTTCAAAACAAATTTCATTTTTTATCCTTGCTTTAACGATACAAGTTTGGGACAACCAGCTTCAGAATTTCATTATTTTCGTCGGTACTCACAAAATCACGGTGCACAATAGCTTTTTAGTCATTTTTATAGCTATTATTTTCTTATAAACGTAAAACAACTCTAAACGAACAATCACTTTTACTGAAAAGAAATCATCATCACGGTTACGGGGCGATGTCCTTTGTAAGATAAAAAGGATTAATAGCGACAAACTACTGTTTTCTGTAACGAAGATTCGAGTTACCCTTTTTTCTTATTTAACATAAACTATTAATACATTCGCAACGAGTGATTTTCGGCGAGACGCTTAGCTGAAGACTGCATATCATTTTCAAAGTCTATACCTGACAATCAGTATTAGAAACGGAAAAAATTTGTCGGTTGCGAATGTGTTAATATAAAGATAATATATCTACAAAATGTTTTATTTTTCATTTATTTCAATATTTATCTGTATGCTTAAGTCTGAAAATTGACTTAAAAAGAAAATTTTACAAATATTTTCATCGCGTTTAGAAGCCAAATTGAATTATGACGAGTCAGATTCGTCGTATGACGTAAAGAGGTTAAATATTTTCTAATTAGTAACAATACTGGTAAAAAAGAGGAAACAAAGAAATATTTGTACTTATGAGCAATTTCAGAGTCGAGTTACGCTTTTATAAAAGAACTACGGTAACAATTGAATACCTGTTCCAATTTGTGCAAAAGAGAAAATCATTCGTAACATATTTCCAATAAATGATTTTACATGCTAACTTCTCGAGCGGTACAACGAGCAACATTTTATCTGTCACAAAATTGTACATCGAGTTTCCGTTCCCGTTCTAAACATTCCAGTTTTCCACTGCTCTTCCAAATCGGCGAATGTGCGAGCGGCTCGAAAGCGTTAATTAAAATTGGACGACGAGCGAGGTTGCTAGCGAAGCGGAGAGAAGTTCTTGTACAAAACTAATCGCGTTTTCCTATCGCCACGTAAAATGCTAGCCGGTATCCGGCCGGACGTATTTTAATAACAAGCTCTCGTGAATCGTTAAAAATTTCCAAAACGAATGCTGCTCGCGACAGTGTGAACCAAAAGTTAATGATCGTGAGAACGGCGTTTTCGATTTATCGACAGTGCTGCTTCACAAATCGACTCGTAAATAATAGCATCTGTATGCAGATTCTATGAAGGTTTTCGTGAATTTAAAGGCATTTAGTTCTTGTCTGAACGAGTGAAAGACGATGTCATAAAATTCGATATAAAAATTAACTTTTGACAAAAAATGAGAAAAGAAATATTAAGCTAACTTTATGATACGCTAATGGTAATTGTTCAATTATAATATGACATGTTTAAATATTTAATTTGATTATTCCATATTATTAGTACTCATGTTGTCGAGATTTTATTTGTTTCTTTATAATTTACTTTGTTTCATTTATTCTTCTTCTTGTCGATTTGTACTTCGCATATTATTGTTAGTTTTTAGTAAAAAGTTACTAAAAAATAACAAAATATACAATTTTATATTTTATATTTTCAGATAATTATTTTATATTTGAAAATACAGTGGTACCTCGGTATACGCCTGTTTTGGAATACGTCCTGTTTGAACGTGACGAATTTTGCTCGGTATAAGGCACAAATTTTTTGCGTGAATTTTGCGTTATTTTTAAATAATTATCTCAGAGGAAAATTTAAATCAATAATCAATTATATTGGGAACCGAATTAATGGAAGAAACAAATTATATTCGGAAACCAGAACGTCGGGTTTTATTGCAAGGGGACTCTTCTTCCGCAGAATAGGATATAATTTGTTTCTTTTTGTATTTTAGTATTAAGCAGAGTTTAAATTTAAACATCTATAATAAAATCTTATTTTTTATTTATGCGTTTGAACAGTGTTTAAATTATTTTACAATTCCATTAATGTACGTATAATATTAATAGGCGTTTTTTTTTACATGAGAACGGGTTAATCGTTTTTACATTACTTCTTATGGGAAAGGTTGGTTCGATACACGTCCTATTCGGTATAAGTCCAAACATTAAGAACGAATTAAGATCGTATACCGAGGTACCAGTGTATTTTCAAATATAAAATGGTTATCTAAAAATATAAAATATAAAGTTGTATATTTTGTTATTTTTTAGTAACGTTTTACTGAAAACTATTATTTTCTAAGTAAATTAGTTTTTAGTAATGTCTTAATAATTTACTTAGAAAATAATATTTTTCAATAAAACGTTACTAAAAAATAACAAAATATACAACTTTATATTTTATATTTTAAAGAAAATTATATTTTTAACAACAGTAATATTCGAAGTACGTAAATGAATAGTCCAATACAAATATTGACTCTAGAAAAGAAAAAACTGATTCTACGCTACGTTAACGGTAATATGAGAAATAATTGAGTAACGATAATCTTGTAAAGAACGATGTTGGATAGCGAGGCCGGCAATCGGCGTGCATTCAGTTTACAAAAAGACCATAAACCCTCTTTCTAAGTCCCTCTTTGACGATTCGTACAACTACCGAAGGTCCATCAGCTCCACAGTTGTGTTGCACGCGGTATTTTATAACCAATTAGTCTGTGTATTTTCAAATATAAAATGGTTATCTAAAAATATAAAATATAAATTTGTATATTTTGTTATTTTTTTAGTAACTTTTTACTAAAAACTATCAACAGTAATATGCGAAGTACAAATGGTTATCTAAAAATATAAAATATAAAGTTGTATATTTTGTTATTTTTTAGTAACGTTTTACTGAAAACTATTATTTTCTAAGTAAATTATTTTTTAGTAATGTCTTAATAATTTACTTAGAAAATAATATTTTTCAATAAAACGTTACTAAAAAATAACAAAATATACAACTTTATATTTTATATTTTAAAGAAAATTATATTTTTAACAACAGTAATATTCGAAGTACGTAAATGAATAGTCCAATACAAATATTGACTCTAGAAAAGAAAAAACTGATTCTACGCTACGTTAACGGTAATATGAGAAATAATTGAGTAACGATAATCTTGTAAAGAACGATGTTGGATAGCGAGGCCGGCAATCGGCGTGCATTCAGTTTACAAAAAGACCATAAACCCTCTTTCTAAGTCCCTCTTTGACGATTCGTACAACTACCGAAGGTCCATCAGCTCCACAGTTGTGTTGCACGCGGTATTTTATAACCAATTAGTCATCATTTGCGAATTGCTCGAGGTGACAACTTTAAAGGTTGTCTACATCTTAACACGGTAACCTCACAGCGCAGATTGGCTGTTTCTCCCAGGGCCCAAATTTCACACTGAACCGCGATGTAATGCGCTATCAGTATTTTAGTGGCGACTGAGAGATGGAAGAATAAGGATAGGACGTGTTTCGTCCGGGGCCTGCTAGCGGACTCGTCGGTAAGGCATCCTAGCAGGCCCATGCCTTAGCCGAGGGGATGTTGAAACTAGGAGAGGGATCGGTATAAGTACTAATCGTACTGTTTCCGAGGACTTGCGGGAAAGTCAGTCTTGTAGGTCCCTCTAGTGGTGGAGCGTAGGAGGTCCGCCACAGTATACGTGCAGATAATGAATCTGTTCTTCGTTTTTCTTTTCTTATTTTCAATTTTTCATCGTCTGAGCGTTAGTCTGAAAGTGAATCGTAAGAGTGCGAGACCTTAGCGTTAAACGTACAGAATTAGAGACTATAGTTGCTGCAAGAGTATTATTCTGGTATTAAAGACAGTTTTATATTTTACATCAATCTGTCAATGGTTTCAAGCCAGCTATACCGGGCCACCTTTTTTAAAAACTTAATATATATTGATCGCGATATGACAAACAATTGCGTTATGATGTTCCTCATATGAGACCCTCTGCTATTCGCAAAATAAAATTTGAAGTATCGTCTGTATATTCTTCTATATACCTGTTACAAAACATAGATGTGATCTTGAAGCCTTCAAAAATTCTCTAGCCACGAGAAAAATTATTGCTGGCATGCTATATATTCCATGATAATATTTCTTAAAATAAGTGTTAACGGTTTCAAGGATTGGGTTTATGATGGGAACACAATACACCCCCTTATTTTCAAGCCAGCTATACCGGGCTACTTTCTTTAAAAATTCACCACAATATAACAAACAATTGCCCATCGTAAACCCATCGACTCGCGCGGTCAGTGAGCTCTCCAACGGTGGCTCGTCACCTCCCTTCTCGCTCTATCTTGGAAAAACCCCAAAACCCTTCCAGATCGAAGCGTCAAGTAAACTGTGGGTGCGAGAGTACCGGGCAGGGCTCGTTCGTGATTGGCTCGCCCATTTTCGCTTGGCTACTAATTTTTGTATAAATATGCAACGCACAAAAAACCTAGATAGACTCTTAATCGTAAACCAGAATCAAGCACGTGAGACGGCACTAACTGTGCAGACACACGAGCTTGCAACAGATATTTAAGTACAAGTATCAGGAAATCAAGCTTAACAAGTTCAACTAGAGTATTTTACCCGTTAACAGTCCTAGAAATAGAGTATGTATAATGCTTTTTCATTATAACGTAGGGTACGAGAAAAGTGTGTTTAGTATGAACGAGGTGCTGGGAAAGAGTATTTGGGCTGAGTGACAGTATCGGGAAAAGATTAAGGTGTGAATGAAGAGTGTTTAGGCCAAGTAAGATGTGACTGAAGAGTGTTTGGTCCGAGTGACAATTTTTTTATCCGAGTGAGAATGCGTGCGCGATAAGGATAAACGTAGAGTGTGTAAATGCGTGTGAGAATCTGTGATTGAATGTATACGTGCGGATGAGTGTATAAAAGCGAAGGTTGGATTAGGAAAAGGGTTTGACTGCAGTGTATCGAGAAGAGAGCATCTAATTTATCCAGAGTAAAACTTGTTATTTAACCACCGAAAACTTCACTTATTAATATCCCCACAATAGTATTAGCGATTTCCCCGTGTAACATTTTTTTCAAAGAATAACATCGCTGCTTGATCGATCACGTTATGGTCGCAGTCTCGAACCTGTCACTCATTTTCCGTATTCTTTCTTCTCACATTCGAGAGAAAAGCCAATAGTATTCCTGATCCGAGCGAGTTGCTTATTTCGGATCAACACTGTATATATTCGAGGGAACAAAAGAAAGCTTGCGTGAGCGTGTGAGGCGAAAGGAAAGTGGGCGCGAGCGTGTGAAGGCAAAGCGATGACGATCGAAGGAATAGTCGGGAGAAAAAAAGAAACCAGTTTGGGATGCGATCGTCAAGCGAAACCATATTTTTATATCTTTTATATTTTTCATTTCTGAATTTCTTTATCATATTAACACTAGATTTACGGGGATTAATTGGACCATTTTACGGGTATATTGAACTGTGCTTTTTTTCGTAATAACATTAGTTTATTTTATTTGAAATTAATAGGCTTTTATTCGCACAGATTTAGTTAGTACGTTTCTTGCATTTAAATTTCATTTTGAGTGTACGTTTCATACACAGATAATTACTGCACTTCAGCATGAAATCAGGAGTCCGTCAAATTGACGGGTTCCGTAAATCTAGTGTTAACACTTTGCGTACGGGTCACGAGACCCGAACTTTGTGGCCGGGTTACGAGATATCTCGTTTTAATATTTTTTTTCATACGCGCGTTTCGACGACTCATATACGAACAAATTATATACGCACCGACCCACCGTGTAGACTTTCTGGTAATTTGAAACAGCATACGCTTGAAGCAATAATAGGAAAAGGCAAGCAGAAATTGGCGACAAAAAAATGCAGTCTGTTCTTGTCGAATGGAAAAAGGAGCGAAACCAGATATAGTTGCAAATTATGCGAAATACCATTGCACAAAGGAGAATGTTTCATCAGATATCATACTCTGGAGCATTATTCAAGTGTGTAAAATAAATAATAGTTAATCGATTTAATTTTATTCATATAATAAATAACAGTTAAAGTGTAGAAAAACCTACATAATAAATAGATGTATAAAAAATATATAGTAATATTTACGAATAGTTTATAAATGTGAATTAAAAAGGTGCATATATGTATTGTATGAATTTTTTGTGGAGCGCTTAACACATTGCGTACGGGAGACGAGATATCTCGTTTTCAGGTTTCTTCGACTCAATCGACGATTTAAAGAACTAAAAATAGACTTTCTTGTTACGTTACCAGGATAACGAAGTCTTGCGTATTCCCTTAACAAATGGTTAGCGAAAGAAAATGATTACTCAAAGGATTATTCAAATTTGTAAAATAAATAATTAAAATTTTTAAAAATGTAAAAAATATAAAAGATGTATAAAAAATATATAGTAATATTTAAGAATACTTTATGCGAATATCTGCTACCAAATGCGAATTAAAAAGTGAATATATGCATCGTATAAAGTGTTTCTAGAGCGCCCAAAAATGTGCGGGCCCTGGAAGCGCGTCGAGCGAATAGAGTGTCCTATTTAATGTGTTAAACATTACTTTTTCAACAAGATACGCATTTTTCCGAGTCATTTCGACGACCCATCGCACATATATTTAAAAAAATTTTTAATAGTTAATAAAACTTTTAAAATCCTTATTATATATTATTAAGAACGTAACAATACTTTTTAGAATAAAAAAAGTTTCATTTTAAGTGTATCATCCATTCCATGTAATATTTTCAAAGTGCTTATAATAATTTGATCATTCATTGATGTCTAAAACATCTTTACGACCGGAAAAATGTCTTCGTTTTTTTTAAACGTTATAACTATACATATATTGTGCACAAAGCCGGTAGATGTTAAACATCTACCTAAGAAACTTTGTTGTTCTGACATTCTACTTGACGGGTCGAGACATTCTCACCTGCAGCTATTTTCACAGCAATATTTTCAACCACCGGAAATTATGTCTACCTAGATTTATGGATGATGGCCATAAATGGGTTGAGGTTTAAGTATTTACAACCTTGTTACTGTGTCTTTTCCGTAGCTGTTCTAAAATAAGCTATTAGGCCATGCTAATCTGGTCGATGACCTGTACAACCCCTTATTATGAATTTTTTATTTTGTAAATAAAAGATATAATCACACACAGCTTTTTATATAATATTCATCTAGTTTAAAAATATATAAAACATATTTTTTATTAAGTTTTTAACTGTTCCTTTTACATAACAATTAAGCTCCAACATCACGACTTGAAAAAAAAGAAATCTCACACGTATGTCAGTGGTTGGAGAAAAACAAAAATTTCAAAAGTACTTCTTAACTTATATGAATACTGTGATTGCAGGAACCACAATTAACCAGTTCTGTCAAAATTAAATAAAATGGTGAACTCTCAAAATTTTGGTACCAGAAATCAATACTTATTTGCTACTTCAAATTGTCAAAAAAATATGAAATTTTCATTAGAAGAACTCTATCTTGCTTTCTGTGACGATCAATGGTTTGAAATGGAACGTCAACAAATTTCAGACCGATTGGTTGGATAGTTTCTTTTATTTTTTCCTCGTCAGTCGAAAAAAAGTCATTCAAAGAAAATATATAAATGTTATATAAATGTTCATATACTTTGAATATTGCTCCGAAATTTTAACAGTATATTCTAACAACTAAATACTTTCGAAACACGGAAACAAATACCCACTTAACATATTATTAGATACGAGATAATCATACGTCTGTTTCCCACAAAAATTCTGTCGCATCTTCAGTCTCTGGCCATCGAATTAGGATTATTGCACATTTTTAACATTTTTCACGTTTTCCGTAAAATTAAAAGACCTGTTCAAATTGTAACGATATAATTTATTAACTACTAACATAATACACTACTACTGTACATAACATTATTAACACACGTTAATATTTTGTATTTCCACCCTTTGGTTTGATCACAGCTTGTATCCTTTCCGACATGCTCCGTATACATTGCTCGATCATATGCTTTACATCTTCATTATTTTCCCAAATATCTGTAATTTTTATTTTTAATTCAGATAATGTGGTGCTTGGAGAATTGTAAACTAGTCTTACGAGTAGGCTCTAGACATTTTCTATGGAATTCAAGTCGGGAGAATTGCCTGGCCATGGGAGCAAAGAAATGTTTTTGATTTTGGAATCGCTCATCACCCACAGAGTTTGATTATTATCGGGATAGTAACAAATCAATTGCTATGTATACAACGTTATAAACGTATTTAATAATAATTTGAATGACCAAAGACAAGTTTCCATATATGACATAACGTTACAACATATATAACGCACGACAGTGTCCGTTGAAGCACGTTTCGATGATTTCAGTCACGTACAGCGTCACTTAAAACATTCTTCTCGAGAATGTCGGCCATCAACTGTCTGAGACGTAACGTGTCTGAACTAACCGCGACGCTACATGTAAACATCTGCATTCAAGGATTCGCTACAATATTTTGTCTGAACCAAACGGAACCGAAACGCTCCGTGTTGGAATGGATAATATAAACCAGAGGTAGTCAATCTTTTTATACCGTCCACTTTTGTATCTTTGTTAGTAGTAAAATTTTCTAACCGCCTACAGGTTTCATGGTAACGTAACAAGAAAGTCTATTTTTAGTTCCTTAAATCGTCGATTGAGTCGAAGAAACCTGAAAACGAGATATCTCGTCTCCCGGCCACAACGTTCGGATTCCTAAAGACCACATATCTCGTCTCCCGTACGCAATGTGATAACTCTTTTCTTATTAATAATTATGCTAGGAACGATTGTGTAAATATTGCCGCCGCTAATCTAAACGCGATGCGAAAAATGTACGGCCGTCAAAGTGTTAAGTATTTGACCGCTTGGTGGAATCATATCAAAAATCTTATGTCAAGATTGCAATGTAAATACCGTCAAATCACGGGTAGTCAACCTTTTTATACCTACCGCCCACTTTTGTATCTCTGTCAGTAGTAAAATTTTCTAACCGCCTACAGGTTTCATAGTAATGGTGATTTATAAAGTAGGAAAGTAACTTTACTTTATAGAATTTATAAAGCAGAGTCGCAGCAGGTTGAAGCATATAATAATAATTACTTACCAAATACTTTACGTCGGACTTTCGCTAAGTTTGACAGACGTATCTACCCCGAAGCTACACAGTAGGGTTGCATTATTTTTCGTTTCAATTTGTGACTCATTATAAAATATAAACGTTAAAGGATTTTATGAAAACCTAATGAAAATGTTTTTAAATGATACTATGAGAATTTTTTAAACGATGCTTCGAAAAATTTTCATTTCAGTGTTTTTAAAAAGAGAATTAAATTAAAAGAAAATTCTTCCTATAAACCTCGACAAAATTATTTTCAGTATTAAAAAGGAAAGTGCTTCGGTATCGGATAAAACCCCAAGCAAATGAATGAAAATGAAAGCGAATATGAGAATAATCAGTATCGATAAAATCAAAATGTGGGGTAGAGCGGGACGAATTGGATTGTTTTCTTTTGACAATGAAGAAATAATAATCAAAATTTAGTGTTTACTTTTTATTATAAATTTGCAATTAACACCCATTTAACCCTTATAGTGACAACCAAAACCTTTGCTCTTGTTTGGTAATGAAGGTAACCGCGTATTCGAAACGTAGTTTAACATGTTAAACGCCACGCCCATTTTGGTCGACTTTCCGTTAGGCTGTGTGGTGCGATACTAATTCAAATACATTTGGTCGCAAAATTGTTAAGAATTTAAAAAGAAAATTGTAGAGATCTGTAAAGGAAAGTGGTATCAATGTTTAATGTGATTTAATAGAATCCATTAATGAATTATAAAGTATTATTTTTTAAAATTGATACTGTCAGTTCTCAGAAACCAACGACGCCTAAACGGAAACGGTCCGCAGGGACCGTGTTAATAGTTAGTAAAACTTTTACGTGTTAATAGTGTAGGAATAGTAGTATATAATTGAAACGTTTTTACAGTGGTTGGGTTAAACTCTATAAATATCTATGTCTCTAACTACATCTCAATCTATATCTCTGGTATATCTGCCTAAAACTATGTTTCGTCGGCTCTTTTATATTATTTTCCGACTAAAGGGTGAACCAATAGAAAACGAGGTTCCATCCGTATTGGTGCGGCCGAAAACTTAAGACCTAGGTTTTATCAGGGGTATCTCTCTCTCTCTCACACACACACACACACACACACATTTTCCACCTACAATAGTTAGTAAAAATATCAAAAAAATGGGGATCTAGAGGGATTTTGCTATATTTTCACAGGAACCAAAAAAATTCTTACGAGAAATATAGAAATAGATTCCCGGGTACCTAATTGCTAAAAATAGAGTTACTTTGAACATTAACACGTTGAATGCTGTGGGGGTCACGGATGACCGGCTCTCAACTTGCAGTGACGCCGTCCAGGTAATCGGTGACCGGCGATGCTGGACTCATAAAACGCATAATTCAATATTTATATATTCAAACTATGTTGAAGATTACCATCGTTATGTGGTATTATAGTAAAGGATTATATGTTTATTTTAGAAAAACATAAAAATAGATATACAATAAAACAAAAATAGATGGACACTAAGATAGGCTGCAGTGCGTAGGTCCTTCGCTCTTCAACGTCAACGACAATCTTTTCTATTTTACCATTCTCGGAAAAGTCCTCGTACACCCTCACTCCCACCACTACGCACTCCTCACCCTCGTCTACGCATCGGCCGGAAAAGTACTCGCTAGGCCCTTGGGCCTGGTTTTCCCCAGGGCCTCCCTCTTTTATGGCCCTGTCTTTGGGAATACTCACTATTATTCTAAACTACGATACTACAGTTATTATAATGATATAAAAACACTGGTGTGCGATAAAACACATTGTTAACGGTTTCGAGGATTGGGGTTATGATGGGTACACAATACACCCGCCTATTTTCAAGGCAGCTATATCGAGCCACCTTTTTAAAAAATTCAACGCGATATGACAAACAATTGCCCATCATAAACCTATCGACTAGCGAAGTATCGTCTATATATTATTCTATATTCCTGTTACAAAACATAGACGTGACCTTGAAATCTCAAAAAATTCTCTATCCACGAAAAAAATTATTGCTGGCATGTTATACAACTCCATGATAATATTTCATAAAATAAGTGTTAACGATTTCAAGGATTCAGTTTATGATGGGAACACAATACACCCGCTTATTTTCAAGCCAACCATACCGGGCCACCTTTTTTAAAAATTCACCACAATATAACAAACAATTGCCCATCATAGAGCCATCGACTAGCGAAGTATCGTCTATATATTATTCTATATTCCTGTTATAAAACATACACGTGACCTTGAAATCTTCCAAAATTCTCCAGCCACGAAAAAAATTACTGCTGGCATGTTATAAACTCCATGTTAACATTTCTTAAAATAAGTGTTAACGGTTTCAAGGATTGGGTTTATGATGGGAACACAATACACCCCCTTATTTTCAAGCCAGCTATACCGGGCCACCTTTTTTAAAAAACTTAATGTGTATTGAACGCGATATGACAAACAATTGCCCATCATGAACCCATCGACTAGCGCGGTCAGAGAGCTCCCCAACGGTGGCTCGCCAGCTCTACTCGCTCTATCTTGGAAAACATCAAAACCCTTCTAGATCGAGGCGTCAGGTAAACTGGGGGTGCGAGAGCACCGGGCAGGGCTCGTTCGTGATTGGCTGGCCTATTTTCGCTTGGCTACCAAATTTTGTATAAATATGCAATGCACGAAAAACCTAGAGCGACTCTTAATCGTAAACCAGAACCAAGTACGTGAGGCGGCTCTAACTGTACAAACGCACAAGCTTATAACAGATATTTAAGCACAAGTATCAGGAAATCAAGCTTGACACACATAAAAATAGTTTCATTTGCTAATCGTACATGTTGATGTATTATAGAGTTTTTTTTATTTAAATATAGTTTATAAACATTTAATTATTAAGAATAAAGTTTAGGCGAGTGACTATGACGCGCAATAATGTACTATCAATCTTATACTAATTCTCTAACCACGCAACACTCTCATTCAACGCTCTTTCAACACTCTGTTCAACTCTTGGTTCAACACTGTGCCACACTACGTTCAACTCTGCTCAACGTTCAATCCAACTCTCCTCGTTCAACACATTTCCACGTTCCGTCCAACTCTGCCTACGCATCGACCCATCATCCGTCCGTTGGGTCCGGTCCCCGTCCCGTTACGCCTTGATTGCCTTTCATAAACTACAAGTTCTTAAAACTACGACACTACAGTATTGTATTGTATTTAAAACAGTCGACATTGAACGTATCGATAACAAAAAAAAATATTCTAACACGTTCCGTGCTACGTGGGGCGCATACGCCCCAAAGTGTGTGGGATCAAATAACTGGAGTACACTCAGGATGTGAAAGAACAGTATGTATTTAGAGAAAAAAAGGAAAACAATAAAAATGCACAATACAGTCAGTTTCTTAAAAATCGACCGCACCTCGCAGGTCGAAGTTTCTCTTTCCACGCTGTAAGAGTCGCCAGTACTTGCGACGGGACGGCGCCAGTAGATGGGCCTCTTGAGATTAATCCGGGTATGTTTGGAAATGTGTGACCGTGGACGAATCTAGGGTGGTCGAAAGAATGTTAGCGAAGAGTGTCTGGGTTATGTCTAGGGTATGTTTGGGACTGAGAAACTGGGCCGTGAGAACGAAGTCTACGTAACTGCGCGATTGGAAGGAATGGATGCGAAGATTTTGGGTGCAAGTGAAAAGGGATGTGTGTGGTGAGCTCGATTATTCTGACAAAGACTTCCGAAAGTGTTAGTGTCTTCCGTTCTTCCGTATCTTCCGTTGCCTTCCGTTTCCTTCCGTCTTACTTCCGTTTGACTCTCTCTCCTCTTTGTCTCTCTCTTTTTCCTCCCTTACAACGCCTTCTCTCGACTGACTGCCTTGAACGCGAGGAAAAACCCAACGAACCCTCAACCCCGCACGTCAAAATTAAAACTAAACAGGCCGATGTCCCCTCCTCGCCTAAACATTTCGGGACCGCCGGTCTGAACGGCGCCGAGACGCACAACGGGGTGTCGTATTCTCTTCCGGCGCGGTCCGCCGTTCCCGATACCACAACTAAATTTTCCGTTCAAGCCATTTGGAATTTTCATTGCAAAACGAAGAAGTTTGTATAAACTGTACACCCTTTTCTTGATAATTATGAACTTTGTACTACTGTACAGATTGTAAGGCATGCGTTAGAAGCAAAATTACTTAATCGTAAAGCGTTTGGCCTGAACGGAAAGTGTCCAAAAATCATACTGGCACGGAACGTGTTAGCTTGAAAATCTTTCCTTTGACTCGCTTCGGTCTATCCTAACTAATAAAGGACATAAATAAATAAAAAGAAAAAAATGCGGATGCATTCGTCGAGGGCTACCAAAATGCAACTTAAACGCACCAGAATTGTTGCTGCTTTAATTTCAACGGTTGCACTGTTAACAGTTCCCGAGTACGATTGACATACCAACGGGAGGGAAATTTAATTTTAGGCTGGCACAGGCACTACTTAATGGCGCCGAGTTGTATCGGTCGGGTTCCCTAATTTATTCGCGTAGCGGGGCATGCATTTAGTCCGAAACTGGGTTAACGCCTACGACTGTGGGTCAATTAATTGATGAACTTTGTTAACTCCTCACCATCAAAACACGCGTATGAAATAGTTTTCCAGATATTACGAGGCATTACCCTAAACACGACGTCGTTGGCAGAAGTGAAATTGAAAGCTTGATAGAAAGTTGAGGCATTCTAGGAAGCAGTAACGCAGTTATTGCGAGCATTCAGCAACGGAGATTAATTTCATTGTAATTTCTGTTTCCTAGTGCCAGCTAGCTTGTATTGTTCTCGAAACACGTTTCTATTTTGTCAAAATTTGAACGTAACATTTGTGTCGTAGCCTGTAGGTAATTTCACAGTCAAAGTACTGCTATTCGCATTTTGGAGTAT
Organism: Ctenoplectra terminalis; assembly: GCA_019453375.1. NCBI lineage: Eukaryota > Metazoa > Arthropoda > Insecta > Hymenoptera > Apidae > Ctenoplectra > Ctenoplectra terminalis. The sequence goes on along the minus strand of SMSQ01019448.1, from coordinate 3,184 downwards.
TTCGTTCCTGAATTCGATTTCACGTTGGAGAAACCTATACTCGTTGATAATACAAAAGAAAAAATTTCATTATATTCTGCAACGAGTGGATTATAAAAAGGGTTGCGAGAGAATAGTACTTTTTAGAGATTATAATTGAGCAGTTTAATGCAAAAGTGGTGTAAATTAATTTTCTGTCTATTTTTTTTAATACAACTACACTGAATATAATGATTATGTGTTTCAATTTTCAAGAAAAAAACAGTATTACTATCTTAAGGTATAAATTTAAAGAGTTACATAAAAGACATGTAACATTCTCTGATATTATTCTATTTTTCAGAATTTTTACTTCATTGTTTATTATTCAGTATTCGACTTTTTTAATTTTCACCTATTTTGCACTAAACGGGTCGATTAGTAGACTACAAATGTTTATGCAAATGCATATTTTTATACAAAATAGGTAGAAGAAATGGAGGTAAAACTATTATTTAGGAGACCCAGATCCAATAAACTTGACTTTGATATATATTGTCAAGAAGATGACCACATTATTTATATTTATTATAACGCTAGTATTTTGTCAGTTAGTAACTGCTGTACGTAATTTTCGCATACATTTTGTACAACGAATGTATCGATCAATGCAGATAAAATACTATGAACATTACCTTATATCAGGGCTGGCCAACAATTGCCGGGCGATTTTATATTTTTATTGAAACTTTTGTTTCTCTTTGTATGTATACAAAAAATATTAATGTCGAACATAAATGTAGATTTACATAAATTAAGTGAAAGGAAGGATAAACAAATATCTCATTAAGACTCGAGAGTTAATTGTGTTGAGTCATAGTATAACAATAAAGTTTTATTTATTTTTTATTTGTATCACATTTTTTGAAAGCATGTTTATCTAAAGTGCGGCCCGCTGTAAGGTAACGCGTTATTAAAGTGTGCTGTTAAACCATTTGCGTTGATCAGGCCTGCGTTATACAATTGTTTGATATTTTTTTGTTCTTTTAATCTTAGTTGTTAATGTACATCGATCAAAAGCATATTCGCGACGGCTGATGGCTTTATATTATATTATATTATATTTATATTATAGGTAGAGAATGGCTTGGTATGTGTGTGTGAGAGAGAGAGAGGGAGAGAGAGACCCCTCATAAAACCTAAGTCTTGAGTTTTCAGCCGCACCAATACAATGGAACCTCGTTTCCAATTGGTTAGGCCTTTAGCCGGAAAATAATATAAAAGAGCCGACAAAACACAGTTTTAGTCAGAATTAGAATTAGAATTAGAATTAGAGAGTTACAGAGAGAGTTATAGAGTTTAAGTCAATCACTGTAAAAAGCATTTCAAATCTTTACTACTATTCCTACAATATTATATTATATTTATATTATATTTATATTATATTATATTTATATTTATATTATATTTATATTTATATTATATTTATATTTATATTATATTTATATTTATATTATATTTATATTTATATTATATTTATATTTATATTATATTTATATTTATATTATATTATATTATATTGTATTTAATAATTCACGTCTTTACAAACTCTTTTGCTGGTAAATTTGATAAATTGCAATATTTAATTTTTTTCTAATTTTAAACAATGAGTATCATTTTATCAAAAAGCAATATTTCTTATATTCACACAAATTTAAATAGCAGACCTTTGCCGTACTCAATTATAAACTTTGAAAATGATATGCGGTCCTCAGCTAAGCATCTCGCCGAAAATCACTCGTTATGAATGTGTTAATAGCTCATGTTAAATAACAAAAAAGAGTAACTCGAATCTTCGTTACAGAAAACAGTAGTTTGTCGCTATTAATCCTTTTTATCTCAGTTGTACAAAAACTTAACAACCGTTCATCTACAAGACACGGTTTTTGTATTTATATCAGTTTTTATTTTGTATTGTTTTCACTTAGAATTTAAAATGGTGATTTTAAAAACATTCAGGTAAAATTAGTGGAAGTGAACGAGGACAGAGTCTTTATTTTCTACAGAATTAAAACCATACATATGTTGCCAGCTAATACACTGTTTCTGCTGTTTTCATTGCACTTGTTTGAAACTCTATCTCCCAAATACTCGCCAGTTCTCCGTGGTTACGGCATTTTTAACAAAATGAATACTTCTCGACAGTTAGAGAAAGTAGCTTTTAAATGTTCCAATTCTGATTGCGAGGACGATTCCAGTGTTAAACACGTTTCACATGAAAAGGGAGCTGTGCCAGAATCGTGGAAACATTAACTTAAACTGCATTTGATCCAAACCACCGGAACAGCTCTGCAAATGACTTTCCACTTGCTTATTTCTCTTACGGTTGTATTCAACTCCTTATCAATTTATGTAAGAATTATTCTATATGTAGTAAATATACAAAAATTAACAATTGTATGGAATATAACTCTTGCAAAATTTTACCATAATTTTAGATAAATTCCAAAATATAATATGACATTTTTATAAACAATTTTTACAAACTGGTTATAGAATGGAATTCTTACTAATTTACATAAGAATTATTCTATACATATTAAATATACAAAAATTAACAATTGTAAGAAATGTAACTCCTGTCAAATTTTGCCATATTTTTAGATAAATTCTAAAATATAACATGACATTTTTATAAACAACTTTTATAAAGTGGTTATAGAATGGAATTCTTATCAATTTACATAAGAATTATTCTATAGATGTTAAATATACAAAAATTAACAATTGTAAGAAACGTAACTCCTAAAAAAAATTTTACCACATTTTTAAATAAATTCTAAAATGTAATATGACATTTTTATAAACAATTTTTATAAATTTGTTATAGAATGGAATTGCTATTAATTTACACTACCACTCAAAAATGTCCGGATACTTGCTTATTTTTGATAAAATGTAATTTATGATTTTGTCATTTAATTGTTATAGTTACAGTTATATGTAGTAGAATATTATGATAGGATAAAGTTGAATATTGTGAATAAATTACTGAACTAATATGCGATAAAAATTACACTAAAGTCTATAGATGTGAAAGCTTATAGAATTTCTTTGTTATGTGAAATGTCCTTTATATTTGGATTATTTAATTACTAAGTAATGGATTAAATAATGACGTTCTTCTACTATGGTTAATTCAAACAGTGTCCTTTTATGAATCGTA
>SMSQ01019447.1:1549-21861 GCA_019453375.1 Ctenoplectra terminalis | reverse complement strand
AAAAAAAAAAAAAAAAAAAAAAAAAAAAAAAAAAAAAAAAAAGGTGACATGCGGCGAAAATTCAGCGTGTCATTCGCGTTTAGTACGTAATTTCGAACAAAACTGTGTTTCAGGAATGCAGATATTGAAATTAGGAGCTGACATGTCGTTTTCATCCCTACATCGATACATCAGCCCTGAAGCATATATCGGTCTTTATGATTTCCCAGGAGTTATTCGACGAAAATTTAGCGTGCAATTCACGTTTAGCTAGGGATTTCGTACAAAGCTGTAATACAGAAAGTTAGACAAAACAAATTAATAGTTGAATTATTGCACAGTTATTTAATATCCACCGATGAGAATAGAATAATTAGCCGAACGGATAATGATTATTTGTTGTAACGAAATTTGAGAATCGTAGTAAAATTTTCAATTCATCGTAAGCGAGAGCAAAACAAAAACTCAGCTCTGCGGGACGCTCCGGACTTCCTTATACATATAGGTAGATTCCTGCTGTCACCTTTGAAAGGATACGCGAAAACTGTTAAATGCTACTACGATCGTTTCAAAGATCATTTTTTTGTTATAACAGCCTACAGTTTATTAATATTTACACTTTTATCAAAAATTTATATTCTCAATAATTTTTTACAACATTAAATGTAATAATTTATAGACATTTTGCAAGATAAAGCTACATTTACACCTTTATAGTATTAGTTTTCGATACAGAGTTATGTTAAAATATTTTTATTACCTTTTTTCGATAGAATCTGGTAAGTAACAACCAAAAATTATGTTTAACAATGGCTATACACTGAGAATAATTACTATACGTAATAAAAATTCTAATTATTGCAAAATTATTATATGTTGTTCCAGCATATAAAAATCAAGAGAAATTTACGTAACAGTAAGTATGTTTATTCAAAGTTATAGTTCATCATTGATAACATTGATTAAAGAAATAAAAAAATTAAAATTCTGATCCTCTTCTTATAATTATTTTTTTAAGAGCATTTTTATTTCTAATTTCTTCTATTTTTAACGAATCAGTTTTACAAATTGCTGTACGCGTTTAACGTTCATACAAGTTCGACACAATTGTAGGATAAAATCTTAAGTTGTCAGGAATTAAAAGATATTAGGCATATTTGTAACAAATTTGAATACATTTGAAGATTTATAATAGTATTATAAGTTAAACATCAACGACTGTTAAAAGAGACCACTGTTAACTCGTTCTCTGCGTGGCGCTCATCTATCAATGAAAATCATTGAAACATGTTACCACTGCAATCTTGCTATATACAAAACGTAAACATCGTTCTGGTATTATTTAACCGCGTTTTGCATAGCTAATTGATATTCATTGGTGTTATAACTACGATTTTTTAAGTCCCTGATAACTTTTGACTTCCGAGAGAAATTTAATGTTGTGAACTTTTTATTCACAGTACTCTAAACGATACTTTCGGGAACCACTATGGTTATTTCCTTGGAAATTCTACAAAAGTTTTATTCAAAACCATGAAAAGTTTAGCTAAGTCGATTAATGCCATCACGAAAACTCTTTTCAGGTTGTCATACTCATTTCCTCAATTGGAGTATCAAGTACTTCATAAAGTCGTTCTTATGCCAAAAGTACGTAAGTACATACGTAACCTCACACACTATGGTATTAATTGTAAGCAATAGAAAAGAGTTGTATATTTTGTGAAGGCCATGCGTAGAGAATCGGCCAAGTGTGTCCACTTCTCGCCTCGTCCGTCAGCCTTCCTTACACAATTGATAGTACGATAAATATATGCATAAGTCTTTGCAACATATTTCTAACGATATATTATATTTTAACTTCAGGATCGAAAAAATTAGGTATCTCTGATAAACTGTGACGGCATGAACCTTTCGCAGCAGGTAAGTTACTATTGTATTTAAAAAAAATCGAAACGATTAAGGTATTTTGTTAAATAGGATTATAGATGAATCACTTTTACTTCAGTTTGTACTTACTTTAATACCAGTAAAAGTAAATCTTTTACGTAAACTTACATAATTTATTAAACTTACGAAGAAAAGTTCCTCGGCAGAACGCGGGGCCAGAATGTGGCCAGTGTGGAGGTTTTGCATTACCTTGGTGCTTCCAAGGAATCAAAAGGTGTCCTTTGATGATTTCTTCTACATAAAAAACAAAAAAGAAACAGATTTCATAACGTATACTAAGTCACTGGTACCGTTCGAAAGATTGCCCATTTACTTTAATTACGTTACATTTATTTCGATTTGATATTTTAATCATTTTATATCGTGAAAATACCCTCGTGTCTTTACTTGCCCCATATTATTCGATGCGTTGATATTTGCTGGTCTTCAAGAACATTTTAGCTAATTTTTTAATTGCTCACAAGAAAAAAACGAAGCCTGAAACACAATTTAGTTATTTTTAATTTTCATTTTATTTTGGGTTACAGAATTATCCTTAAAATTTCTCCTAGGAGTGATAGGTCATCTATATGTATTAAAGCTCTAAATATATAATAGCATTAAAAAATTATTTTAAATGTTGTTCAAGGGTTTGTTGAAAACGGAATGTTGGCCGCATCTATGGCAGGTTCGATATATCCTGCACAATCATCGCAACACATTACTTATGCCATTGATCGCGTTTCTACGCGCGATAAAAGTAAGTTAAATAATTTAAATTTTATTAAACTTTGAAGAAGGTAGAATAAATTTGAATTTTGACCTTTTATTATACATTTGTTGTTTTTAATACACTGGGTGCATGACTGGTTCTGCGCTACCTTAACTGATAATATTTATTAGATCATAAAATATTTTATGTATGTAATAAATAATGCCTTATACAATACTTTCAGCTGGTATCTTAATGGTAGTTCCGAATTATACTGGGAACTGTCCCAACTTCGGAATAGCAATTGAAAAAGTAAGACAACCAGGTTTGAAGGTCAGATAAAAAAAAACTGGTTTAATAGTTAAATTTTCTAATTAATTTTAATTAATTTTTAACTTAATATTTTGCAAATCGTGTTTCCCGTTATTTTATATTTCAGATCACAGAAATAATTATAAACGAGGACTGTAGTATACCAAAGGAGGAGCAGAGTATTGCTGACAAACGTGATGTAACAGGAATTGTATTTGTTATTAAAATAGCTGATGCATTAGCGGAAAAAGGGGTACCGCTCGAGGGAATCCAAACAACTGCACAAGATGTTCTGCAAAATATAGCCACCTATGCGGTTGGATTGACTGCTTGTGCAATACCTGGTTAGTGTTGAAATATTACTTATATAAGGTGTTCCACGCAGCTGGGACAAACTATATCTTTAAGATTAGAAGTATCGAGGTTTTCGTTTGCTCCTCCTAATTGTAAGTATACTTTTCTCACGTTTTAGGAACAATTATTAAAGAATAGTCTGCTGTTATTTTAAACACAGAGAAAATTCATATTGCTTTAACGCTCTATGATTGGAATTTTGTTTACTTACCGGGAAAATAAAAAAAAAATTGCAATTGATTACAGTTTCTCGATTTGATTTGAATGTATGAGTTTGTGTATAAATGTACTATATTATAGTAGATATTACAGTAAAAGAAACTTTAGGCACAAAATTTCAAAACTAACAAAAAAGTGTGTATTAAATGTTTCAGGTCAGCCTCCAATATTCGAGCTCGCAATAGACGAGATCGAAGTTGGAATGGGAATTCATGGAGAGTTGCGACTGTTATTAATAATTTCGGCGCGCTGAGTCAATTGGAACAAGGAATTGTTCACGATGTGGTCAAACAACTTCGTAAGTAACGGTAAAAACTTTATGCATACGTTGTGTAATATATTATCAATCTCATTAGTCGGTTATAATTTGTGATGTTTTACAAGTTTTTGTTAATACAGAAAATATGAATGTAAAACCTCTTCCTGTGTATTCAGCACTATTAATGACGTTGTTAAATAGTGCTGAAGTGGATATTAATCTTTTAAAAGTACTCGAAAAGGATAGACCATGCTGCTTAGTTATTTATACGCATCTACTTACGCGCCAAAATGGCCGGGCTGCGTGTACAATATTCCATCGGAAAGTCTACAACTGGTTATTCAAGATGCAATGATACGAATCATAAAAAGTAGTGGAGTAGAAATTAAGAGAGAGTTACAGAGGTTATTAGAACTGTAAAGGAGGTGAATTACTTAACTCTCTTGATTATATATTTCACAACTGACTACAATTCACACTTACAATATTCTTACTGGCCTTACTGTCACCGATCCCTTACCATTCCAACATAACAACTACCTCGCGCCCGAACATTCACACCCTTATAATACCCATTTCCAATCGTTCTATCTTTTTCCCCACACGCATCCCTTTTCGCTCGCACCTAAAATCTTCTCATCCATTCCTTCCAATCATGCAGTCACGTATACTTCATTCTCACGGCCCAATTTCCCAGTCCCAAACATATCCTAGACATAACCCAGACACTCTTCGCAAACACTCTTTCGACCACCCAAGACACTCGGCCACGGTCACACTTTTCCAAACATACCCGGCTCAGTCTCACTCGCAACCATAAATCTATTCGCACCATCACTCAATAGGTCGCAAGACGACCCCGACTGCACGCATTCAACAATCACTCGCTCAAGCATACCTGACGACACTTAAAATCCTTACAGGACAATGTTTAAAAAATGCTTGCAGAGGGTTAATTAAGAAGGAAGCTCACCTCAATGCTTTAGACAGAGATAGCGGAGACGGTGACACGGGATCAACCATTAAAAGGCTTGGTACTGGTATGTACACCGTATTTTTTCATTTACCAATTTCGGAATTTCTCTTTAAGTGTTGCATATAATCGATATGATGTAATGAATTAGATATTTTAGTATTTGGCAGAAATTAATAATGAATTCTCTTTCAATGCACAGTGGTACCAAAATGGTTCCACCAAATACACAGTGGCGCTTATATAATATATTAAAAATGCTACGATCTTTCCGAACAATAGATATTTTTTTATTTTACTTTCCCCATCAATTTTTTTAAGGATACCATCCAATTACGTGATTTTCTGCATTTTATAAACAAGATGTTAATTTTACGATACTTTTTAATTAAAAAATATAACAAATCCTTATACATTTTTAAGAAAAAAAAATTAATTGATATTATTATATATAATTCAACTAAATTTTGTTTCCTACACATTTATTTTCAGAAACTTTGTTAAGTTTAAATAAGTTACAGTTTTCACATCCATCGTCGGTTTTTTCTAAATTAGCGCATATAGCTGAAGAAATGGGTGGCACTTCTGGAGCACTGTATTCCTTCTTTTTTTACTAGTATCACCACAGAATTATTTTCATCTCAAGAGAAAAATGATTCGCTACATATTGGGCTCAAGCAGTACGCAATGGCACAGATTGCTTAATAAAATACGGAAAAGCGAAACCAGGAGATAGATCTGTGGTTGATATTTTATTAAAATTTATTCTACAATATTATTTTGAAAGGTATATTATGAGAAACAAAAAAGATTATTGTTTTTTTTTTTTTGTAGATCGATACACTCCATGTAGCTTGTGAAACTTGAAAATATGTTACACAAGTCATTGCCCGAAATTTATAATGTGGTGAAAACAGAGACGTGGCAAGCATGTGAATCTACCAAACATATGAAACCCAGGTAAGTGTAAAATACAGTGTTTTTCGTTAATAACTCGTTAACAAAGCCGAATTTGACATTTTCGCAAAGAAAAAAGTTGCTTGGAATGACCACAGGAATCACCTCTTAAAGGGACTTACAAACGTTTTGGGACACCCTATATAACCGAATTGTTACTAGCACCAAACGTTACCTTTTTTTTTTTTTACGTCGGCGAAATCTTCCAAAGACTCCCCAACCCCCCTGAGGGAGGGGGCCGGGATAGTGTGGGATTTGTACCCACTAAAACCCCCACGGTGGCCATTTCCTGCGCTTTGGGGAAGCACCGGGAACTCTTACGAACACTTCTTGTACCTCCCTACGCTCTACGCGCAAGCGTGCAACGTACTCGGAGGGGGTCAAGGTGGACCCCCTCTACGCATCTCTCCCGGATGCCGCAGTACAATAATGGTCTGGGCTCTCACCCCGACCACCTTGCGGCTCCGTACCCCGTTGAATGGTGCGGGGGGCTCAGGTGCCTCGGGATCGCCAAGTCCTGTACTGCAGCCGGCACAGCGGGCTGCAGCCCCTGAGGTGACCAAACGTTACATATACCTGTCCAATCTCATTCGGTTTCGATGTAATAATATAATCGCTTTCATTGTCGCGTGAAATGACAAAAGAAATGCGAGTTAAACGAACACACGCCCTTAGAATTTCTACGCATAGGAAGGCAGCATAGTAGCCAAATCGCATCCTAGAACGATTAATCACATTTTTTGCGTGGTTGCCACATTTCTGGTTTTGCTGTTTCCAGCTTCGGGGATGGTTTTAACCGATCGGTCGCAAAAGGATAGAATCGGAATTTAAGCACCTGAGAAATTTAATAGTCAGTGTATCGGTGTACTAACCCAAATACACAACGATGTTAAAATAAAAATGACTGTTAAACTTTTTTATTTTTATTTTTTTGTATAAACATTTTTTTTTAAATACGTAATTACTAACAAATACATATTAAGTAACATTTTAATTTAATACAGAAACAACGCTACTTGAAAATTATTACAAATTTGTTATTTCTAAATTTGAAGCGCTATATTACAAAAATCAACCCAGGAATAGAAATACTAAAATATGAGAGACTGAAAAGATAAATATAAAAAATATAATGTTTGTAAATGTTATTTTATGTTAATAATCAGGCTGTTATTAGGTTAGTAAAATTTAGACAATGGCTCTTTATGAATGCGTATTTATCTTTTCAAGCACATTACATAGGAACAAATAAACAATACTGACACAACGTTCTCTCAATTAATAAACAAAAAAATATATTTAATCTTGATGCACCTCGTACAGGGATTGTAACAAGGCGGCCTGCTCTCGAGATATTTGCGAAAAGCTGCCGCTACTACTATTATACATTGAATTTTGCCTATAGTTGTGTATCTGTGCCAGCATATACATCAGTGTTGGTTGCTGCTTGTCTTCTGTTTACAAAGTAAGGTCAGCCGAGCTTAAAGACCTCGTATACAGCTACATGTGTGAGGCTCCAAGAAATATGTGTTATAACACAATCAAAAGTTAATATTTTCATTGTATTGGGTTTAGGTTTGGATTCGAGTTTTTAATCCGACCGCTGAAAGGTAGCCGACAACCCTTGCGTGAAATAATTAATTAATTGTAAAAATAATGACAAATGTAGTCATTTTTTGGTCCAAAATGATACTGCTGGATTCAGAAATCTGACCCAAACGTAAACGAAATACATTGATGATATTCACTTTTAGCTGTTATAAGTTATGGTAGACATTTCTTGGAGCCTCGCATATGTAATTATGCAGGGGTCTTTAAGATTGCCTGACTTTACTTTATAAACAAAAAATAAGCAGCAAGTAATAGTGACGCATATGCTGGCACAGATACACAATTATAGGAAACACTCAATGTAATAGTAATACTTTTGCAAATATTTCGGAAACTAAGCTCAAGTGGCGGTTACATGCAAAGGAAAAAATTATTCAAACTGTTGAGTTTTATAACATATCCAAAAATTTTCGAAATCGGTCAGGTGTACCTTTTTATACGTAATTACGAAAAATCATAAATAAAGTTCTTACGTTGTACAGCTATACATATTTTCTGTTTACTTCTTGACTATGATTACAATTTCTGTAGTTAATATTAAAATTTTTTAAATAGTTCAAAGTGTCTGACTTTTCGCGGAAAAACCCAAGGTTTTAATGCTCCCGATTTTGGTTCGTAAATAAATTTAATATTGCATAAATAAATAAATAAATAAACTTCAAATAGAAAAAAAAGCAGTTCGAAAGGATTAAATAGGAACACATAAATAATGTTTTGATAACGTTAAGCAATACTGATGATAATATCTGGAGACCAGATGAGCGGAGCAGTATATTGTTGAATTTAAAACATTGTACCTTCTATAAGAATATGGAAAAAATACATGGTTCCATATAAAAAACCTTGATAATTTTGGAATCGCAAAATAAAACCAAGTTCATAAAAAGATTTTCTTCTCTTGTTAGATGTTCCATTTAAAGTAACGTAACTTCGTCGCAGAGTATTTTCATACAACCATAAGTAATAGAGATATTTAAGTATGTTTACTTAAACGTCCCACCCTGTATATGCCGGGCTACTTTAATTTACGTAATTTCATAGCTATGTTTAGTTTTAATTCTAACCACTATTAATGCTGTAATCTTATTCTATGCTGAATCGGTAACATTGAGAGTGGCTTTAAAATGGTAAGGGGGCACGCGTGCCCCCGAGGCCCTGGACAAAAAAAAGCATTGGATGTTAGGTCTATTCTGTACCTCGTCTGTGACAAAAGATAGGGCTTCGTTGGGTAATATAGGGACTTATTGTGTGCCACTGATGGAGAAAAAGAATAAACGAATAAATTTATCTAACGTCGAAAAACATTTCAAAGACAGTAATTCAATTGAAAATTTTCAAACGTTACTATAACTACACATGAATTTACAGATAAGCAATAATTCTTCTTACCAATAATTTTATAGTATAGAAATATTTCATCTTGTGGTTGTTGCTTGTAGTAGAGGACGCTAAAATCAGTATCGAATAACAAACAAGATATAATAAGTTCATAGTAGTGAAATAAAAAAAACATTTAACATGACAGCCGAAAATCGGCATTGCTATAGAAATAATGAAACTGTAAAAATGTAAACTAAATTCATACGTATAACTTAAAATCGCATTTATAATCAAATACCACAGAAAGTATTTTCAAGAAATTACGTTCCGTTTCATAATTTGGTATATTAATATGTCATGTTGCAAAGGAAAAGAAGAAATTTCACTATATATTGATAATAATAACTATGGTTAGTTTGTTAAACATTTATATTTATTGATATACTCAAAACCTCTTTTAAAATAGTATTTAATGAACACATTACATATTTTAAGTAGGTAAAATTAAATATATTACAAAAAGACTTATAAGACAGTGATATGTAATCCTAACAAGTGGAAAAAATATTTATTACATGTTAAAATTAATCCAGTTTTGTAGTTTCAAGAAAAAAATTATAATATATATTATAATATATGTATATTATATATTATATTTTATATTATATTATATATTATAATAACTTACAACATTAAAGTATTATGATAATTTCTTTAACTCAATGCCTGTTATTTTATTTCGTGATTATACTTTATTGAACAAAAATATTAATCGTTTATTTATATTCAAATAATAAATTGTTCTATTAATATTTAATTACGTTTTAAAATCAATTAATTTTATTATAATGGTCTAACAAGGAATGTTATGGAGTTGACACATGTCCATTTTAAAATGATGACATGTATTTTTTATATTGGACATCATTCATATTGAACAGGTGATATCAGCTCTCAAAGTAGGATACGAATGTTTTTAAACAAATTAATTTTTTTGAAAACTTGTTACAGCTGAATTCAGTATTAAAAGGTAGACGAACCTTACATTTAAACTTTCTTTCTATTCCCAATAGTTTTCGAGATATATTGTCAAGTACGTTTTTTATCCCCTACTTTGAGGACTGATATCATCCCTTCAAACTGAACAATGGCCAATATAAAGAAATACGTGTGTAATATGCTTTCGAGATCCATATCGTATCAAAATTTTATCAAAATCGGTGTATGCCAACTCTGTGACATTCCTTGTAAGTATATTTTATTCTAATATCTAAATAACAAAGGCTATGATAAAGTTAATACTGAAAAGAAAATTTTATGTAGTACAGTTTAACTTGAATGTATTCCTTATTACCTTTTCATTTGAGTATGACACATCTTTCAGTTCAACACTATGTATTTCCTGTATGTTTCTTATATTATGTGTTTACTTAAATCTCTATGTATTAATGGTTATAAATTAAGTAACTAAAGTAAAAAACTTGATTTAAATTATTTAATATAAATATAATTTATATTATTCCCACAAATAATAAACTTTATTTAATTTCCACGAAAATTAATAAACAATGTAAATATTGAATTTAGAATCAAATACAGAATTACTATTGGAATAGGTATACATTATCAGTTGTCTGTCAAACTGTTTAATATTTTTGCTAAGTAAATTTAATAGATTGTTATGCTATTATGCTCTTTCAAAATAGTTGAAAACTGACTAGTCTTGTTAATACTAGTTCAGTTGGATTCTATATGGAATTGTTTATATAATGAAAGTACTTATAATAAATGTAAAATTGATTCCTTTTTATAGGTATAAAGTACAGTTATGATAAAAGTTAAATTATAATTCTTGATTAAAAAGTTTTGCATATAAGGTAGCTTTTAAAAATCGAAATTGAGATATTCTTCCAAAAGCATAAATTCTTGACTTGGAATTAAGGGCTGAGGAGGGACGCTAAATCTAAAATATTATCTTTGGGTATTTATTACTTTTCGGTGTATTAACAAAAAGCTTCCAGTACCATACATTGAAAACTGGATAAATCGCATTACATACTGTGGGGATATAAGTAAGTGGGATGAGACTTTGGTATAGTATATAAAGTTTAATGCTAAATACAATATAATAATTCCTCCGACGCTAACTCTAACACACTGTGTCTGTACTCTCAATTGTCTCGTATCCTTAACTCTCGTCTTCAACTAACTCGTCGCTTATGCTCAACTGCCGCTTCTTTCTAACTGCCTCGTTGCTGAACTCATTCACTCTTTTATCATTTTCTCTGCTCATTCTTTCCTCTGCTCTTACATGCACCCTTTCTCCCTTGCACTCTCTTCTCTTAAATTCTCTTAAACAACTGCAGAAATGATAGAAATGCAATCACAATCACTTATTCTGCATCTGTCGAGTGTCGCGATCAACTTTAACATTATGAATTGTTACCGAGCACGACATTTTTTTGGATTGCTCGGACCAGGTAAATCCGGATCATGAATTTCAATATCTTCGTTATCACTAAAATGATTTCCGTCTTCGGTTGAGGATGATAATGATGGTGAAATTCTATTGTGTAGTCTTGTTTAAAAAAATATGAAAAAGTTAATAAATAATAGGTAATATAAATACAGCTTCATAAACAATATTTGGGTGAATAAAAATTAAATATACAAAAAACATATACCTTCAGGAATACTTATTTCATATTCCATTCATCTTAATTTTTCTTCCTCTCGAATTGCTCGTTTCTTTTGTCTCTTGTGCAGCACACAAGTCGCTCCAATCATTGAACCAGGTCGTCCTTTTTTTCTTTGGTTTTGCAAAAATAATTATCTTCTTCAATATTTATTAATCGTAATACATGAGTATCTGCAATAAGATCGTCTAGAGCAGGTTTTTATAACGTTCCCCATTTGTTATACAGAGACTCCTGTTTCCTGGGGGGGGGGGGCGGTCCGTACATTTTCCCGAAGAACCTCAACTTTCTTCATGACTAAACAAACACTCAAATGAATACTTAATTTCGCTTTTAGTATATTATAAAATAAAACTATTAAGACTTGTGCATTAGATGATAGTTGGTAATAATTTGATTTTTATCGTGGTCGAATAGAAATAATTTTACTTTTCTAGTACTCATTTTTGATCAACGTTTAATTTAAATTTTCACATTATTTCACAGTATTACTTCACTAAATGGTTGGGATATACTAAGAAAATTTTCTGTTTCAATGGTCTAAAAAATATAGCGTTTTATGGGCCTTATCTTATGACTTTACATACGTTTGAATCAACGAATTATAACCGTAGCATATGGTTAAGTGTTTTTAAAATTTCTCTAAACAATTAATTATAATAGGAGGGACCGAAGTCAAAAGTAACAATTTGAATTTGAATTATGATTATGAAAAACTATTAGATTTACAACAAAAATTTCTATAACAAAATTTCACGTAGATAACTGCTATTACTGAGTCACAGCGGTTTTACTTTATGGCAATTAATATCAAAGTATAACACAGGAGGTTTGTTTGGAGTTTTCAGGAAAAAAGAATTTCTGTTGAAAGAAAGGATAATTTATTTATTTTTGAAAGGACAGGATTACGTAGGATCGTATTTACAGATTGTACAGAGCGTTTCGCTTTCGGTAAAAGTAATGTTTTTCAATTGTAATTATTGTGATGAGGCGTCCGGTGGTCCCCTGTTCTCTCCTCTCTAGGAGGCGACCGGCGGATAATCCAGCCGTTCTCTCCTCCAGAGAGTGACCCAGGTACAAGTCCCCGTACTCTCCTGCGCTGCCAAGGCGTCCGAAAGTTAGGCTTCTTACTCTCCTTCTCTAATGGGCGACCGTGGATTTACCTCGTTCTCTCCCAGAAGAGTGCAGCAAAAATGCCATCCGCGGGCTGCCGCGACAGTGGTATTTATATTTGATGGTTACTAATGAAACGAGGCTAATCAACAGCTCTCGTTGCTAAGCGGCTAGCTCGCGGATTGCATTCTAGATTGTACTGAAATGTTCGCGATTACTCGATTACGCTCTTTCTAGACAATTGTTAAATGTCGTTGCTATCGAAGCGCGACTCGTCAACAGGTCGCGTTGCCACGCGGCTTGCTCACGGACCGCGATCTGGATTGTACGAGAAGGTTCGCGATTCTTCGATCGCGTCCTTTCTGGATGATTGTTACAAAAGTTATTAATAAAAAATATAAACTGGAAAAAATGTTACAACCGTCCAGGGGTACGGGGTACATGGAAAGAGGTCGGTAGTAACACAATTCTTTTTTTTTAACCAAAACATTTATTAAACTAAACTACTCAACTGAAAATAATAAATGAAGAGAAATAAAATAATTAAATTCGTTAAAAAAAAACTAAATATGAAATTCATTAAAATACAATTTTGATAGATATATAAAAGTTGCTGATTAGTACGTTTTTCATGTGCCCAATTACTGCACTCCATGCACTGCACCCATTTTTCACTTGGCTTGCTGGCATTATATGAATCGAGGCACACAAGGCAATAATATTCGTTATCATTATATTCTTATATTACAAATATCTTCCTTATCGTTATATTCTTTGTACCAATCTGCTCTTGCCCTTTCTTTTGTAAATTTTTCCTTTCAGATTGCGTTTACATTTTTCTTTATTCACCTGTTTTATCCATTTTTTTTTTATATTCTTCTCGCATGTATCCATGTAAATGGTTGACTTTCTTTTTTTTTCTATCTTTACGTAAACCTTTTTGAGATGTAGCTTTTTGGAAAGGTTTTACTAGTTCTAGTATAAATTCTTCGTAATTCATTTGTATTAGTTTCTAGGGATAACCGCAATGATTAAGACACACTACCCGCATACAGGTTGTCCCAAAATGTCTGTAAGTCCCTTTAAGCGGTGATTCCTGAGATGATTCCAAGCATCTTTTTCCTTTGCGAAAATGTCAAATTAGGCTTTATTAACGGGTTATTAACGAAAAACACTGACCAATCACAGAGCGAGTAAGGCAGGTGGCTGCCAGCAGGAGCGTTGATTCTTCGTCGCGCTTGTGTTCCTACGAGCAACTCAGACTGTATCATATACTGCGTCGTCTTGTCCACGCATTCGCATTTTTTAACAAACTGTCTTGGCTAAAATGAAATAATGTTGCTTAGTTGATAAAATTGCCAGGACAACGTCATACCAAGGAAGTCGCTGGCCCCACGATGGTCAAATGTTTTCTGATCATATTAGGCGCGCTGAAGCAATTTTTACATCCTAGGAGTAATAATGAAATAAATTTCATCACCTCAGTGTTGTAAATTATAAGTAATCAGTGTTAATGTTCGTGCAGTAAAGTGATCATTAGTGTCGTTAACCGGGTCATACGTTCGGTAGTGTATAACCGTGATCAGCTGTTCGCTAAAGCACAAGCCGAATCGTTCGTCAAGGGTCAAGATCGGTAATGTGACACAGATACACAATCAGAAAAAGATTCACCTGCTGCTTGAAAATGCGTGAGTTTAATTTAATTTTTCGATTAATCTTTTCTAATTTAACGAGGCCTATAACTTATCCCTGACTGTGTTCTTCAAACTCTTCATAAAAAATCAGTTCAGCGAAACTATTAAACAATTATTATACATTATTAAATATTTATAATTAATATTATTATTAAATATCGTATTGAAGCAATAAAAATAAAATTAAACGACAGTGTTAAACATTATTAAAGAACCATGTTTAAGATTTATGATCAATACTAGTGTTTGAATAAATTTTTATTAGACAAACGAATTGCATTCTATTCGTTATTAAATTTCAATTACTTTTCATAGATTTGTTCATTATTCATTTGGAGTATCGGATAAACTCAATTTATTTGTTCTACACGAATAGTAATTAATTAGTTTATTCGATATAACTTTTGTTTAATATTCGTCAACAGTCGCTTCGATACAGTCTGCGTTGCTCGTAGAAACACAAGCGCATCGTGGAATCAACGCTCCCGCTGGCAGCCAGCCACCTTACTCGCTCTGTGATTGGTCAGTGTTTTTCGTTAATAACCCGTTAATAAAGCCTAATTTGACATTTTCGCAAAGGAAAAAGTTGCTTGGAATCATCTCAGAAATCGCCGCTTAAAGGGACTTACAGACGTTTTGGGACACCCTGTACATTGTTAGGATAGGTATAGTTTATAATTGTTACGATAGGTATAGTTTATAATTGTTAGAATAGGTATAGGCATAGTTTTCTTTTAATGTATTTAGTAAATGTCATATTGTATATGTACACTACCGGTCATAAGTATTTACCTACCTTCAAATTTCGTTACTATTCAAGTGACAGGTATTTTATTGTTATGAAAATGTGCGTATCATTAAATCCTAATTATAAGGCTAATAGAAACCATCCAAAATGTTCTGTACATACACAATCAGGTACTGTAAAAGAGTTTACAGTTTTTTTATGAAAAACAACAATTTTAGAATTCAAGTAAAGAAACCCATTTTTCTGAAATTTTTATAACGATTAGTAGGGAATATGAAGGCAGATAATACGGGCACCTTGTTCTTCTCAAATTTTATTCTCCATTTCATACCGCGTTAAACTTTCATACAGTAAATAGTTGATTTTCAAGTGCTTAAATAATTTTGCGAAAATTTCAAATAATGTCGAGGAGAAAGGAATTATCGATTGAAACGCGTCCTCTGATAGTGTCCCATCATAGCATCGGAAATAATAATAGAGAAATAACAAAGTTATTGAAGTTAAACCGTAAAACCGTGGACTACAATGTTAAAAAATATGAAGGTACTGATAGATTATCCAACAAAAAGCGATCATGGCGGCCAAAAGTAACCACACCAGCAGAAGATCGGGCAATTACAATAATAAGCAAACGTAATAGAAGTAAAACGGCATCGGAAATTACAGCGGAAATAAATGTATCTCGCCCTGAACCAGTAAGTTTGACAACAGTCAAAAGGCGCTTACGGAAAGCAGGTTCGCATGGACGAATTGTCATGCGAAAACCCCTTCGACGCAAACAAAATAAAGCAAAACGGTTAGTCTGGGCAAGATCACATAAAGATTGGACATTGGAAGACTGGAAAAAAGTGTTCTGGACTGACGAGTCTAAGTTTCAAATTTTCAGCTCCAAACGGAGGAAATTTGTCCGAAGATCGGCAGGAGAACGAGCCCTTGAATCCTGCATATCACCCACGGTAAAACACGGAGGAGGATCGGTTATGGTTTGGGGTTGTTTTGGGAGCACATCTGTAGGTGACTTGATCAAAATAGATGGCATATTGAATAAAGAACGTTACAGAGGAATTTTGGAAACGAATGCCCTTCCATCTGGAACGCGACTAATCGGAGAAAACTTCGTGTTCCAGCAAGATAACGACCCCAAACACATCTCTAAATTATGCCGTGGGTATTTAGAACAATTGGAACGAGAAAAAAGAATTGTAATTATGACCTGGCCACCTCAAAGCTCCGACCTGAATCCCATTCAGCTTTTATGGAAAGAACTAGACCGACAGGTACGAAAAGTAGCCCCAACATCTACATAAACCCTCTGGCAACGATTACAAGATGCATGGTCCAGAATAGAACCACTCACGCTCACAAAATTATTGAACAGGATACCGAAATTATGTGAAGCAATAATAAAAGCTCACAATGGAAATATCGACGAAAGTAAAATTTAGATATAATTATGATAATTTTTGTAACAAAATTGGGAAAAATATTGTTTTTAGAGGTATACACTGCACTATTACAAAATAAATTAAAAAAACATTGTTTTTTGATAAATATTTCCCTTGTTTTTGTGTTATTTTGAGGGTGGGCAAACACGTATGGCCGGTAGTGTATATCCAAAATGTGATAATAGCTGTAATAGATTCTGGATTATTTAATAATTATTTGATCCTGATCTTCCCTACATATTTATAAGGTAGGACCAGATAAAATCAACAAATCCAAGAATTACAATTTCATTAAACAAACAGAAGCATGCCTTCGACCCTAACTATTTAGGTCGTGACAAATACTATCGTTATTTATCAATACGTGAAAAAATTTCTTAAACGAATGTTGTACAATTTTTCGAGTTTAAAAATTTTTCTCCGAAGGTCAGTTTTTGAAATTACATGGTCATGGTTTTTTTTTAGTTTGACTTTATGTGTGGTTCCTATAATTGTATAGAACATAAAAATACAAGTTTAACAATATATACAGATATATGTATAATACTGTAGGATCATGCGGACCATGGAATGACAAAACACTCCCTGGTATTTTAAAGAGTGAATATATTTAATAATGAAGAAATAAGAGATAAAACAGAGATATTATAAAGACCATGACATCGGCCCCAGATGATCCACGTGATAAGTGTCCAACGGTGTAGCTCCTTTCTCAATTGGATTTAGTAGTCCATCGCGCTTTCCATATTTTCTTTCTATCAACAAGCGCTTGACACAATTCCCAATCACATTCTGAATTTTCTGTTGCATATTAGGAAACTAAAATTCTCGTTTTAACGCAAATTCAATTTTCTTCCGTCCAAAATGTCCTTGCTCGTGTGCCTGCTTTTGTTACATCGTATTACATAGTTTTGGGTATCACCATGAGATCGACTCCACCATATTCTCGGAACAAGATTCCTCGTTTAGACATCGAAAAGTCCGTGTTTCGTCCGGCCTGAAGCGTCGATCGTCTTTTTTAATTCAGGATCGTCTTGCTGAGCTTTCTTAATTGTTTCAATTAATCCGTCTCGGCCCTCCTACACTAGAAAGACTTCAACAGGATTCCTGCTTAGTGCGTCAACGTGGCGCATCGATGCTCCTGGTCGATGCTCGATCGTGTAATCGAACTGATCGATGAAAAGTGCCCAATGCGACACTCTTAAACATAAGTCCTTTTTCTTCATCGTTAACACGAAGGCTTTGCAGTCCGTCACTATTTTAAACTTTACGTCGAGTAGGTATACGCGAAACTTCTTTAGAGTTTTAACCACAGCCAAAATCTACAATTCGTAGCTCGTGTATCTCTCTTCGGCGGGTGTCGTCCTCCAGCTGGCGTAATACACAGGATGCAACTTACCTTCTGAATCTTTTTGAATCAGCACTGCTCCAAGTCTACCCATGCACGCGTCTGTGTGCAGCTCTGTCTCCGCTCCGACTCGATATAGCTTCAACACTGGTTCTTCAGTTAGCGCTGACTTTAACCTGTCAAACGCCATTTGTTGCTCCGTCCCAAATTCAAACTTTGCACCATTTCTTAACAGCTGTGACAACGGTTGCGCACGCACGGAAAATTGGGGAATAAATTTCCGGAAATACCCCGTGAGCCCCAGAAAACTCTGCACCTGTTTTATAGTTCTGGGTAGCGGGAACTTCGACACTGTCAACGTCTTTTTTGAAGAGGGTTATATCTGACCCGCCTCCACTGTGTGTCCTAAATACTCTACCTTATCCACTAATAATTCACACTTCTTCCAATTAATTTCTAAACCGAATTGACTCGCCGTTTGCAACAGAGTTTTCAGTTTCTCTAAACCTTTACGTTCGTCTTTCGAAGGAATGATTAAATCATCGAGGTAAACTAACACCACGCCATTTGTTATCAGCGGACGAAAGATTGCACGTATATGTCTCTGAAAAACAGCCGGCGAATTACACAACCCGAATGACACCTTTAAAAATTCATAATGACCATCGGGGACCACGAATGCCGTGTATTTTACACTGTCTTCCTCAACCGGCACATGGAAAAAACCGTCTTTTAAATCCAACGTGGAGAATAATCTCGCATCTTGCAGTCGATCCAGTTGGTCCTCAATTAATGGCAAAGGGTTTCTGTCCTTGATGATTTTCTTATTCAGAGCTCGATAGTCGACACACAGTCTCGGTTGTCCATTCTTTTTTGTAACCAGCACAATTGGACTAGTAAAATCCGATACACTCGGCCTCGCTATTCCGTCGTCCATCCACTTATCGCCGAGGGTTCTGGAACACTGGGGCATCGCTTGGAGCACTATACACATCTCCACTCCTGTATGTCTAGTATGCGTCGGCGTATAATTTTCAACGATTTCTTTCACCTCTGATTTAATTTCAGGATCGGCTATATGTTGAATTTCGACGTTATGCTCATCCTCCGGTTCCTCATAAGCATTAATCGCTAATACCTTCCAGCCACCTTCCTCCAACTGCGTCTCTTCCGATTCAAATTTCACCAGCGTCGCTTGTCTGTGTCTCGTCCGCACTTCAACATAATCTGATAATTCCCCGCCGATCAGCATGTCGCGACCCAAGAAGTCATCCGGCACGACGTAAAAATTGAAATTAAGTGACAACCCATCGATCACAACCTCTGCTCGAAAGCGTCCCAACGTGCGTCGATTCACAATACCTACTCCGTCGAAAGAAATGGTTTTGCGTTCGAGAGGCGGCGCTCCAAGTTGTACATAAAAGCTAGATCGCACTAAATGTAAATCGCTGCCTCCATTCAACACGGCCGTCGCTTCCTTATTTAAAATTTCTACCTTTTTGTACGTCTTCTTATCAGTTGATGCCAGCAAGTCACACCGTGGTTTCTCCGTTCCTTCCTTCCTTTCTTTCTTTGTTCGCACCGTGAGACTTTGTATATTTTGACAAAACGTGTCCAAATTCGCCACATCCGAAACACTTTGGACCTTTAACTTTATTCGGACAGTACAGACTTATGTGCGTCTTACTTCCGCAATTAAAGCAATGCTTGGGTTTTTCACCGCTTTGCGCCTGAGTTGGTCTCTTCGTTTTTTCATACTTCTGGACTCTTGCACTCGTCTTCAGTCTGGAATTATTCTTTAGCGTCTCGTACTGATTTAATTTCTTTCTCAGCTCCTTCACTGTAGAGGCGGTGTACAAAATCGTTTTGTTCACTTCATCATCTTGAATCCCGTCAATTATATATTGGATTTTTGCTTCTAGTTCGATTTCCGCGTGGCTGGCCATTTCCAAAATGCGATACACATACGCTTGGTATGACTCATCGTGCTTCTTCTTCACGTTACTTAATTGATCGTTAACTTGCTTACTATTTACTGTATTTGAAAATTCTTTAATGAGCTCTTTCCACAATTTGGTCCAGGTTTTCGCATGACATTCGAACCCTTTAACAACCGTTTACAGTATATAACTTTCTGAGTTTCCGACCAGTCACACGTCTCTGCCGTTTCTTCAAACATTACAAACCATCTGCGAATGTTCTCGCTTCCATCGCCACTAAAAGTTTCTAACGCATCTTCAACATCTTTGAACGTTAGTACTGTAGGGTGTTAGAAATAAAGAATGTGTGAGACGAGCGAATGTTTAGGCTAAATGGAAAGAGGTGCGAATGAAAAGTGTTTGGGCCTAGAATGCTAGTTGTTCAAGTGCGTGTGACCGTCTCGTCGCGACGGGACGGCGCCAGGATGTTTAGGGAAAGTGTGACTGAGGACAAAATGATTTCAAGTGGTTGAAGGGATGCGAGGAAAGAATGTTTGGAACCGAGCGATCGAACCGTGTGAACGAAGCGATTTTGAAAATGAGTACGTGACTGCGTGGGTTCGGACTATGGATGCAAGGATTCGGGTGCGAGAGAAAAGGGATGCGTGTGTGTAAGAAAGATAGAGTGACTGAGAGTGAAAATAAAAGGGCGTGAATGTTCGGGGCG
>SMSQ01019446.1:0-20722 GCA_019453375.1 Ctenoplectra terminalis | reverse complement strand
AACCTTTTACAACGCAAATCAACTTTCCACTCAAACTGGTCAAGAATTCATGACTCACCCTAAACGTAGAAATGGTGCACACTTCTAATCTTCGATCCAGATAAGAAACACAAAATACCAGTTGCTGACACGTCATCGTAAAATTCAATAAACACTTAACAGTTTAAGAGACGTGCTCTAAAAACACCGATACTAAAGACACAAAGGGTCTCGATTTATAAAAGTAAAGCTTTGTAAGCACACGCTTCATGATTAAGCGTCACGAAAAATCCGAACCGGCTTTCAATTTGTCGGGAAAAAAATGGGCGAACAGCGTGTTGTCGAGGTATCAGGCAAAAGGAGTAGAATTACTCGTGCTTGAAAAATAAAAAAAAAAAAAAATAAGCACCTAAACGGATTCGAGATGCAGTTTCGTCTCGCGGAGGAAATTGCTGTCGGAATAACAAAACGTTACAAGAAATCTTTCTCTCTTAATCAGCCGTACGAGCTGTTTACAAGGCACTTTAAGCCGCTCCCATTGCGATTCCCTCGAAAATAAAGCACATCGATAATCCGTGCGGTCGCGCGCTTGCAGCTATTTAAAGCGGAACACGTAGACAGAAAAACATAAGGGGGGCATGTTGCGTTGCGTCAAACTAGATTTACAACGATCGAGAACCAGTGGGGCCCCGTTTTCCAACTGCAATCACGGTCGTGTGATCAATTTAATTATCACCGGTTCCGATGTATAGCTTTTGACTGATTGCAGCCGAGAGCGACTCACTACGACTTCCGGTCACCGGTGTTAGAAGTCTCGCGATATTTTCTCACGATGCATGCGTGTAATAGATAGAGGAATACAACGTAGGTGTCTCTTATCATTAGACTGCGGATTTTTAAGTAGATGTGGAAAAAATGTACGGAATTTAGCAAAATTCTAAAGTAAATCTGTAAAATTCAGAATATAAACGAATATTTTTCAATGGTTAAGATGCAGTTTCAACCAGGATTTTTTAGTTTTAGGATCGCTTTTGATTATTTAATAATTATCTAGGAAAATTCTAAAGAAAGTCTATAAAATTCAGAATACAAATGAATATTTTTCAACGATTAAGATACAATTTTACTTGTTTAGGTTTAGAAACGCTTTCGCTCATTTTATAATCATCTAGCAAAATTCTAAAGTAAGTTTGTCAAATTTCAAATACTAATTGATACTTTTCGGTGACTAAGATATCATTTTAAGCAGAATTTTTTACCTTTAGAATCGCTTTCGCTTATTTAATAATTACCTAGAAAAATTCTGCAGTAAATCTCTAAAATTCAGAATACAAATGAATATTTTTATGATCAAGGTACAGTTTTAAGCAGGACTTGTTTAATTTTAGGATCATTTTCGCTAATTTCATAATCACCTAGAAAAATGCTAAAGTAAATTTGTAAATCGGTACAAAAAATAACTTTTCGCTTGGATCCTATTCAAAATGAAACATCCTCAAAATTCATGTATAATTATCCTTTAAACCGTACTTAACGGTCACCGTATACATGGCAAGCACACTACACGCATCAAGGTGCGTTCTCAAACGATCATCAATTAAATTTCAATGACAGTGTTCCTCGCATCCTGCGTAAAGAGAGCTAAAAGAACCCCGAACACGATCGAAGACTTCCGGCCAACGATTCATGGTCCCGTTAATCAGCGATTCGCCATGAATCTCGAACGCTAAAAAGCGAGCAATTTCATAAACTAAAATCTTCTCGCAACACGTACGCGCATAACTACAAACCCCAACACAGAAACAATAATTCTCGATCTCTGAAAATAACAGATTTACGAGCAACGGTCGAGGTGGTTGGTTTTATCAAAGCCAACAAGAGAGTCGAGGAACAACGATCCTTTTAGAACGGACGAGAGAAAGAGAAGCGGCCTCTAAAGTTGGCTGAGAAACTAACTCACAAATAGGGTACAGCGTGAAGCGATAAAAGCCGGATAAACCGTGTTGTTCGATCGCGATGACGGTGAAATAACGAGGGCAATATCGCGCGTGATAAACGAACCGAAAGACGCGACCGCGACGAAATTAAAGGGGCTCCGTTTCGGTGCCAGCGGAATCTCTTAATTAAGCGCGTTTCGATCGGGACCAAGTAATTAGATCGGTCGATTCGACGGATAAAAAGAATTTTAATGGAATCCACCGGCCGTGTCTTTCGGGACTGGTACAATTAACGCGTGTGACTCGTTGCCTCGATAATTAATCTTCCTCGATTGGACGAATTAACTAGCTTTCTGGTGAAAGATGTTCGACGGGTAACGCTTTTTTTAATACGAGATTTGTTAAAAGGATCGGAATGGTTTGTAAATTGTTGTACAAGTTGAGTTAAATTTGTAACGATACATTTATTGAGATTTTTTTTTTTTTGGGGTGGGAAGTAAGCGTAGGGATAATTATTAACGTTAGGATTGTCGAAGTGATCGAAACGATTGGTTCACAATTTCTTATATAAATTCTATAAATTTAGAATGGTGGATTTTTAAGTTTATAATATAGTCTATATATAATATAGTAAATATAATATAGTCTATAATAAATATGAATAATTAGTATAAAAGCTAATATCACATAATAACGAAGTCATATAGAAGCGTATTGTAAAGAAATACAAAAGTTGAATTTGTTTTTTGAAATATAAGAAGATAAATTTTGTTTTAAAGATATAAAGTGATCTTAGAAATCGTGTAACGTCAGAATCATGTTTCCATACAGTATTAATCAGTAGTTATCTATAAACTTTTTTTTTCAACTATATATTTCTTAAAAATCTGTCATTTTAATTGCTCTAATGTACGTAATTGTACATTAATTTTTAATAATTATTGCTGAAGAGTTTTCTACGGATCACGAGATTTCTAAACATAAAATTAGGTCTTAACTTGTGAAACACGAGGAAGGGAGTTATTATAAATATTAATTCACCGTTTGTATGAATAATTAAACAAGAGCACATAATTGCATGGTACATAATAACTGTTTAGTGCATATGGAGCTGCATCCACTAAAGCTAAAGTAAAATAAACAAGTACGGAAGTCTTCAACTATAATTATTGTGGTGCATCCACTACGAATAAACCTGTTGGGAACTGAATTGATGAAAATGGAATTATAGAGATTAGAACGATCGTACGTGCAGAAATTACGAACTCAATATACAATTTGTTTCGTAAACGAAGTATCTACAGATAAAGAATCAAATTGCCAGCGAAATTATCACAAATCGAGCGATCTAAAGCGAAATTGTTACAAGTGGAGTGATCAGATATTGTACAGCTATTAATTTCAAGACTAAATGTCTCATGATCGCGGACAAAAATTACCCGAAGTAGAGCTATTCTGAGTAAGAATGGATTAGAAGTGACAGGACTATTAACTGGACGAATATAAGTGGAACTACCGCAACCAGAATGACCATAAGTAGAATTACCTGGTAAAGGGTAACCTAGAAAGGAATGCTGGTAAATGGAACGACTTCAAATGGTGTGACTATAAACTAACTACAGGTACAACCATAATAATCACAGGTTTAGAGAGATCTAAAATATATTTACAATAAATGGAATCACCGTCTAACTATTAATTACACGATCGTAATTATTACACTGCGGATTTCTACGCGAATTCATAATTTTAGAAATATAATTAAAAGAATAAATAAATAAATAAATGCTACATAGGCAATTGATTTGCTAAAAATTACGAGTAAATAAATACGCGTGAATTCATAATATTAATTTTAATATTTATGATATTCGGTATACTCTTAAAAACATGAGATCGGGTCATCTCATTCGAAATTATACTATGACTCAAAATATAGTTTACTTTTACACAAATACTATACTTTTAAATACTAATTTATCAGATTTAATTTTCACTTCTTCAATATCATATATTTCTTAAATCAAAAATATTCTGAACCAAAGAAAGAAAGAAAAAAAAAAATCAATGGAATACGAATTGTAGCGTAAACGAGGAGGACAGCAGGGTTAAACAAAATCCTCGCTAACAGAATGACTGCTAATCGAACGACTATGAGCAAACAACAATCAGAATAGTTAGACGAAACGGCGTAGGGCAAAATTATTGCAAATGGAAGTGCGGTGAGCAGAGCAATCTCAAATGAAATCTCAAGGAATGGAACGACTGTAAACGAACGAAACCACTGCAAATGGAAACTTCGTTTGAAACGGAGAAAATGTTGGATGAAATATGGCGTTCTAAGAATAGTTACACGATCTTAGGGTCGTATATTCAACTTAGATCCCTC
Source organism: Ctenoplectra terminalis (assembly GCA_019453375.1). Taxonomy (NCBI): domain Eukaryota; kingdom Metazoa; phylum Arthropoda; class Insecta; order Hymenoptera; family Apidae; genus Ctenoplectra; species Ctenoplectra terminalis. The sequence continues at coordinate 16,417 of SMSQ01019446.1, read as the reverse complement.
TGGTCGAAGATATCGGTCGAGAAATCGAAGATAGTCCAACGACATCGCGTACTTTCACCGATGTAAAATACGCTGTCCGGTACTCCTCTTTTCTTTTTGTTCTCCTTCTTTCTTTCTCTTTTTTTCCTTTCCTTCTTTTTCCTTTAGCCGCGATCTGTTAAACATTATCATCGTATACGGAACTCAGTGGGAAGGGGTGGCATATATTACGAAACCGGTAACAGACTAATGTCATGAAAACTGGCCAAACGGGTTAAAAACCGGCCGGCTGACCGTTCTGGACTAAACCGGCGCCAAACTGGGCCCCGAACTCGTTGTTCTCGGAAAACGAAGTCTCATCGGCATCGAATTAAAAATTCCTTTAACGCCCGCGGACCAGGAGCGCCTCTCGCTGGTTTTTACCGCCTCTTGGTACCGGAAACCGATCTTCATCAAGGAGCAATCATTATACTTTACGTTTAGAAGATTTCACTCCATTTGTAAATAATTAAATTTACCGTATCCTCAAGTTTAAGGAGATTAAGAGATTCCAAGCAGTTTAAAATTAATGCGAAGATCAGGATTTTGGTAATATTTAGATTTATGGTTTTAAATGCATTTTTCCGAAGTTGTAACAGCACTGTTATTTCTTTCTTTAACATCTGATACCAGAATTATTACTTTGTTTTTAATTGAAAATTATTTCTATGATAGAACATAATAAATATACAATTTGGATAATAAAAGAATTGCTTATATAAAGAATAAAAAAAATATTTAACTCACGCAAACGAATTGTTCCTCAAAATCCGATGAAGCTACAATCCTAAGAAAAATAAGACACGAATCACAGGATTCCTAATTAACGCGAACTAAACGAAAACTAAAGAATTTCTCTATACCTTCGAAACACAAGTTCGTAATACCATTCACCTCTCCAAAAGAAGAACTTAAGAATCTACAATCTAAACAATCCTCAGAACATTCCTACAAATTACATACACGCATTTACAATCTCCACACTGTACCACGAACCCCTACTCCTAAACCCAGCCAACGTTAACCGAACAACCGCAAGAACACCTTCCAAACATCGAAACCCACGAAATCTTTCTTCGACATTCAAAAAGGGAACAATTATCCCCGAGTGGAACGATATTGTAACAGATGATTCATCCCCAGAAGCTAATCCCCGTTTCGATCCCTTCGATTAGGAAACGCACGACGAGGATTTCGTATATACCTGTTGGAATCTTCAAAGCCTCGCCACATCAATGGGAAACGCACGTGGAAGCAGGGAAAGAAGGTACCGGTGGTTTTGAAGAGGTCAGAGAAATCGACCGTTCGATTAAACGGCACCCATCGTGCACCCCTTGCCACTCTGTGCAACTGACCGATATTTGGTCCCTTTAATAGGGTGGATTAATGGTCCAGGATGTGAAACGAAGGGTGAAACTGGACCGAGTGCAGCGCAGGTGGTCGGAGAGAAAAGGATGGAAAAAGAAAAGATGGTTCCACTTGAAGAAAGGATCCTGGAGGGTGGACAGGGGTGGAGAGGTCCTCGAGGGCTTCGTCCATTCCGACTGACAATACCGCTGCGACTGATATCGGCAACGGTCTCTTTGTGGCTACGTGTGTTTAGATCGATCTACTGGGTGTTCTGATAAATTTTTATGGGGAGGAATTATGAAGTCTTGATCGAGTTTACTGAAAGGTGTGTTTCGTTGTCTTTGTGGTTGATGCGAGGGTGAAGTGTTGGATGTGGTCGTGGTGTATAATTTAGAAAAGGGTGGACAAGGTTTTTTGGGGTGTGAGATTGAATTTTAATTGTCTTTAAGAAATATTTTTTAACGATGTTACAAAGTTCTGTTTTTTTGTTTTTGGTAATATTGAAGTAGAATATTTATAATGTGGATGGTATTGTTTAGGAGTAGATTGCGGATTTTTATGCATTTTTAAGAAATACAAAGGTGCAACATTGCACGGTATGCAAGGAATGTTAAAAAATATACAGAAAGTATAAATTTTAGTGCATTTTATAGTATGTGATAGGTGAAATAATTTTCTACTGAAGTTGTATCTTTTTTTTTTTACTGTATTCTCAAAGATATGAGTGTGCAACAAAATGTGCAGTCTGTTCACGAGTATTCGGGCACGTGATCAAATTATGATAACACGAAAAAGATGTTATTAAGATATTATTCTGTTTATTAATTTTTCTTGAATTTGCAAATTGGAATAGGGAAGAAGAAAAAATGGAGCGTGATTTAATTCTAGTTGCATTAACGGATAAAAAATTGAGGTCATTTATTACAAAACTTACAAATGATGTACTAAAACGAAACACACGATTTTTCGAGGTGTTTAATATTTTTAAATGTTAATACTCGAATTAATTATAGCAGCTTTTCCATGATATTTTAATAACTCTGTGCTTGACGATCAAACGAACGATTAAACGACAAGCGTTTCGCGATCGAACACCCAGTATAGAATGAAGCGGATACAAGTATCAGAGAAGCCAAAGCCCGACGGGTATTATTCCGCAAATCGGTTGTAAGATGTTTGAAGAAACGATTGTTTCGAATCGATCCTCCGCCGGTGGTTCGAGTGTCGAAATGAAACTCTCGACGTCTGATCGAGACTCCATCGAGAAGCACCACCTCATCGGTACTTTCGAGCTCCTCCACAATAGTATAATAGAGCCCATTCAAGTTAAAAAGGTTCTTCACTATTCTTACGCGATTCCGCTTTAAGTCTTACCTGACTTCGGTTTGAATACTTGACGTGCCTCTTTTTCCTGTCAATTTGAAGAAACGAAAAAGAAAAAAAAAAGAAAAAAAAGAAAGCATCCGTTCTCGCTTTTCACTTTCCGTTCCACTCATAGACAGAGAATTTTGACGTTTCCGTCGAACAAATAGATAAATAAATAATGGTACGCTTCAAAGGAAAATGATAACTGTTTCCTTTTTTGAATATATAATAGGTATTATTTCAATTTTTAATCTAAATTTTTTATAATAGTATATCAATGATATATAATACCTATTTAAATTTTTAATCTAAATTTTTTTATAACAATACATCGTATAAAAAAAAAAGAGTTGCACAACCAATTAGTTTTTCAGAAACTTAGAATTTTCTTTCTTTTTTTCATATTAAAAATGTGAAGCTGCATATTTCAGGGATACCAAACTTTTAATTAAAATATATTTCGTATAATTATCATTTGAATTACTCTCTTATTAATTCGAACAGCACATAATATCCCTAACATCAAATATCACGTTCCTAAAAGCAAAGTAATTTTCAACGAACCATCAAGCGCAACATTACGTTAATTAACCGATCATTATCCCACGAACACGACTCGAAAGGAGCCATTTAACCGTACGTATCACAAAGTTGAATAACAGCTCGCAGGCCATCAAGACGTAGGAGCATGCTGGTGTGCAAACTTGGCGAAGGGGAGACCATCATTTTCTGAAGTTCATGTCTATAATTTCGCCAGTGTGACAAAACGACCGAGATTCTACGCGTAAAAGGCGGACGTGCATGTCAGTCTGTCGGAACGTATCACAGCAAAGTTGCAAACTTGTTTCCCCTCTCTTTCTATCCCTATGTGTGTCTGTTATCGTACAGCACCATACGATACGAACGATATTTTATCAACCGACGTGACACATTGTACAGAAGAAAGCTACAGAAGCCTCCGGTCATTAAGATATCCTGAAAAGGGGAAATGAGTTAGCGATACCGCCACTTATTTCAAAATAAAGTCACACTTGGCTCAATAAAGAGCTGCTCGAGGTGGAAACGAAGCAACGAAAAGAGGAAGTACGCCGAGACACGGTTTCGAATTTGTTCTGCCACGCGTTGGATCGACTCTCGAGAGTCCATTTTCTTATCGGATCCAGTTTGCAGCGGATGCTTTCGTAATTGCAGATTAACCATAATTTGTTGAGCTGTCCGGAGTAAAAGGTAACGGGCAATTTTCCTTCACACTGATAAGTCGGCTGAAAATGGGACTATAAGCCGGAGTGAATCGTTATCTGGGATTCGTTCGTAATTCTAGATGAATTGGAATTTGATTACCAAGGATGTTATAAAAGGTTGTGTACAAGAGATCTTTCCTTTTTTTTCTTTTATTTATTTTTCAAGCGTCATTACTTAGAGAAAGAATCATAAAAAAGATGATAAAGTATTTTTATTAAAGTATTTCTTTAGGTGGTTGGATAAAGTTAATTTGTGAGACGAATAAATTGAATTGGCAGACTTAAATTAAATATCGGGATAAATACCGATGATAAAAGTATACTTATTTCCATCGAATGAATCTAAACGAAAGATGTATCGAAACACACGTAATGCAAAGGTGGCAAACCTTTATCCGTATTTTTAACAGAAAATTATGGAAAATTTGCCAAAAGGCACCGTAGTAAATTTATAAAATTTGGTAACTGTAATATTAATTAACCCTCTATAGTCCGAATTTTATTTGTTTATCAGAGATTGATTATATTATTTTACTTTGATCGCGAAATTTTTAAAGTAATAATTGCTATAGATGGACTGTGGTATAATTACACTAATATTGTTACAAAATTTAATAGTACAGTGGTAATTAAATGAAATAAATTTTTTTAAATATAAATACACGAGTATGTGACTCTGAAGTCACACGACGCCATAGAGGGTTAAAGAGAGGATCAACGGCGTACAATACTATCAATTCTGTCACTAACAGAATATTAAATTATTCACAAATATATAACAAAAATATCTATATTTTCCGGCAATTATAAAAAAAATTGATCTAAATGTTTAAAATATATATTACATTTTTTACCAAGATAGAACTATTTATAGTTTATATCAGCAAACAGTAATCTCAAAAAATTCGTAGTACGAAAGAAGAACAGCGATACTGTTTTTAATATTCATCCCGTATGAAATATAAATAACATACCGTGATCGATCCATTTCTACCAAGTTACTTGTATCGTCGTTTCGCATCGGGTATTAATCATTCGCGGTACACAGGAATTTAATATGCACGCGAATCTATTTTATCGGAACGCATTTAAGAATACATTACGCCGAAGGTAGCATCGAACGTTTTAATGCCTCTCAAATGTATCAGGCTTCCACGTCCTTCGGCTTTTTATGCCTCTTTTATCGTACTTCATTCCGTAGAGTCTCGCTTAATACATCCGCTCGAGAAGCTTCTCGAGCTGACAATAAAGATATTGAACCCTTACGTTTCAAGCGAACGATTGCTACAGTATTAATTCACGATAAAAGCGCTCCTCCTTCGTTTCCTAAACGTTTCCACCGTTCGTATTATTGTGACGAATGCGGTGCTCGAGAATCGCATCGGTCTCGTGAGTTATTGCAAAATAATTCGTTTCATATTTTCATCTCGCATAAATTAGAGTTTCCCGATGAGGTCGATCGTGAATTTTCACATTGGAACGATGAAAAATAAAAAGTTGAGCGTAATTTAATTTACTATATTAAAAGAACAAGCATTTTCTCATCCAACGAAAACATATTTATCGTCGCAATACATTAACATAGAACAAATATTTTACTTAAAAACGTTAAAAATGTATCACCTGTATATACGATTGCTATGTAAAATTCATCAAACATTCCGATAAAGCAAAGAAAAATTGACACGTAAATATTTATAATTGTCAGAAGAAATTAAGCAAACTGTTACCATACAGTTCCCAGTCACGCTAATAAAACTAACTCCTCAACACCATCTCCGTTCCATTATTAAGATACACGTTTAAAAAAATATTTATTACACACAATTTAAAAGTATGTAACTCAATAATGGAACAGAGTTACTCTCGAGAAGGCACTTTTATAAGTGTCCTGAATAAGAACTGTATCTTCTCAATTTCCTTAATTTCTTCTAACACTTACAAACACTATTACAAATACCTATCGAGCAAGATTTCACAATTTATCATTCTCCTAAAAATTCATAAAAATAAATTTTTCGACGTAGATCGGCCTATGTGGCCCTAAGTCCAACGCTCTCGATCACCATCGCCATTTTACGAATCAAACTACGACTTCCCAGTATTCCTCGCAACAATAGCATCCCACCGATCCCACTTCACACCCCATTTCGAAAAGTAACCACCAAAAAAGGCCCCCACTCGAGGATACCTCGATCGATCCCCATTGATCGATAGAGAATCGAAGAAATTCCGGGAGCTATTTCGGGCAGGAGGTAACAAGGGGTTGTCGCGTGTTTTCGCGGAATAAAGAGGTGTATATTTTTCTGCGCGCGATCACCGGGCCAATCCACCCCATCGATGCTCACTGACGTTTATTGCATTGATATTAATCGATCAGGAAGGGTCCGATGTATCGGTCTTTCCTCTCTTTTCGTTCCATTCTCTCCTTTTCCGACCGAGATGCCGCCAACAGGGGGATGTTTGCGGGAACTGGTCGTTGTTTGCGCGTGTTTGGCGGATGTATAAACGGGGACGAGCATTGTTCGATACAATGGGCCAGGTTTAATGGATGTTTCTCGCAATAGGAAATCGCGCTGGGGGCAGGAAACGCATTTTTTTAATGCGACCAACGCGCGAGACACTTGTACAAGCAGCGTAGCCGAGCCCGTTTGAAATGTAATCGCGCGCGGAGATGAAATATTCATTCGCGCGTTCTGACGCCAGGACGGGTGGCTGATCGATTCCTGCGATGCACGAGCGATCGAAGCGTTTTCATAAATTATTAAATTCGGGGGTAGCGGTTGGTCGGGTGGTAGCGTGCGTGTGCTGTGATTGAATACATTTTTCCGAATATTTTTTCTCTGTTTTATGTCTGACTTGGAGATCGTATAGATAGAAGGTAGTTGTAGCGAAGAGAAGGGAAGAGAAGATCCGCGGAGTGATAAAATAATGTAAAATAAGCAGAAACAGTACTACGCGTACGGATGTAGGATCGGAGGAATCTACCGGAAAGTCGATGCTTATGAAAAAATTATACTATTCACGGAATCATGCAGCAACATTATTTCATTAAGAATCTAATTTCTCTTTGATTGTAGTTCGAAACAAATCCGTAATCAGTGATTCGTTTACTGAATTAAATAATATTCATACAACTGAAATGCAAATTTGTAAATACGATAGATACGGTTCAAATTATTGCAAAGCGAGGCGTTCGAATTAAAAACCTTCACATTTAATTCTAGAGAAAGATAGAATAAATTAGACACTATCGTTTATGTTATTCTTTCAACTCTGCTGTAATCTACAAAGTTCTTCCGATCCAATTACAATTTAATTTAAACAACTTATATATACGTAAAAAAAAATATATATTTTTTAATTATGAAATTGTTAAGGAAACTAGAATGCGATTGTGTCGAAACAGAGTTAAACAAACCTTTCCACCAATCTCCAGATCCAAACATCAATTATTTTACCATTTACCATATCACCTTAAAAAGAACCAAATACATTAATCCCCGAAGGGTGCCATTTACGCACGAACCCCCAAAACCTAACAGCAAAACCGTCTCTCGAGCCTCCGCTTAACAATATATGAATAAGTGGTTAACAGGCATCGATGTCACCTCGATCCTATTTTCTCGCGGTGCCCTTTCGAGACGCAGACTATAGAGGCACGTAAACGACGCACGAGCATGGGAACGTGAATCGTCGTGCTCCACAGGTATCGATGGCGTATCAATGGGTCCTCATTGTCAACCCCTCTTCCTCTCTCCTCGACGACAATGGGGAGAACCGGCTCGCGTAGAGCAGGTAACACGTCGAGGAACGATTGTGCTTTGACAGCGATTGATACGATTCCGAGCGAAATCTCGCGGCGCCATTGTTGCGCTTCGTCGATCCGACTTACGCGTGTCTCTTGAGGGTTGGCGAGGCCGCTGAAAAAGTCTGATTCCTTTCGCAAAGGAGCGAACACAATAGAGTGCCGAAATGATAAGGGTACGGGGGAGAGAAAATGGCGAAGATGGTTCGCGACGAATGAAAATTGGGAATTATCACAGGTGTGTTGTGGAATCTTGGACGTATTTTTTTGGAGCGGATTACCAAGTTAAATTAACGCTAAAACTATCGACGATTAAAAGTACATCTATTTGGATCAAAGAAATGACAATAATAGGTATTGAAAAAATGCATAATGCAAGAGAAATCAATCTTTAACCATACACAAATTTTTCACAGAATCTTTTTCTCGGAAAATCATGGAAAATATTAAAAAATGTAGCGTTTTTTTAGAATTTCTATGGGAAATAACCGGAATTTATCATTTTGGTAGTTTTGGTGTTAATGATTATTAGTCGTTCGAGTGCTGAACAGTTACTGGTATTTGCCAAAAGTGAGGAGCTATTATGTAGGAAATTGATAAAAGAAGTAATTTATTTAAGTCAAGTATATTGTATAATAAGTAATCGTTAGAGGTGTAGATATTTTTTATTTTAAATTCTATGTGTGGTTCGCACGCTTCGTTAACATTCAAACGGTTAATTTCAATAAATTAATTATTTCGCAACCACTGCTTAAAAGTTCAAACAAATATAGAAATGATTAACCGAAGACAATTGTTTAATAAATACAGGATACGAAATTCAAACTGTAGATTTTAATACCGCAGTGAATTTTCTGGTCGGTCGTGACATGCTGATTGGAATCGATGAATTTTGAACAGACGAGAATTTTCGTCGTTAAAGTGAACTATGCTCGACGGGACTACGCAAACAAATTGGAACCATGTTTCAATTTTTGTCGTGTTCGTCGATAATTTTATTACACTCCTGGGAGTGTTCGCAGAATTTTTGTTAACTGTCGGTCGATAGATAAGTTCTATTCTCGTGATCGAACCCATCAAGCGTTTTCATATTAAAACCATACCGTTCGTTTCTTGTTTTACGATTATAATATATTTAAAATATTATGGTTCTTGTATAATTCAATTTAATTTCGAGTTAGTTCTTTATTACTTAATAATGAACACTATACCGCTTTAGGTATTAATGTTGTTCCTTTAAAATATGATTTCTTTTTTATATATACTTTACTTTATTTAAAAACTATTATATTGTAAAATAATCTCTTAGATATTTGTAAAAAAATAGATTTTAATTTGGTTTTTATTTGCAAACCTGTAATTATATAAAAAATTCCCTAAATACTTAAACTGTACTGTATATCTCAGCAAATATTTCTTTTCGTTGAAAATATTTTTTATGACTCCAGATTTTTGTACATTTACAGAAAATTGAAGACTGCAGAATTGCATAAGATGCGCGTAATATGAAAAAAATATTTAAATCGTACTTTTTATAATACCTTGCAAACTGAAAAAATTTTCTCCCAAAGTCCTACTTTTTTTTTTTGTTACTACATTCTGAAAAATGTGAATCTGCATAAAAATCCGCGGTCTATTTATGACTTACGCAAGAAACAACATTACTTATGACTCGATCCAACATTTCTATCTCTACACTTGCCCGTATATTCATATAGTCGTCGTATAGCATTCAGTTGTCTCGAATCGAACCGCGTCACAAATGTCGCGATCGACTCCACCCAGGCCGGGAGAACTAAAAAATTCGGGAAAAAAATTCCAGGAAATAAATTATTGCAAGCTACAAAATACACGATTCAGATTTTACACTCGGACGTTATTTACGGCATAAATTTATCCCTGGCGAGGTCGGCAGTGGCCGTTCAATTAAGATGGGTACACGCGACTGACAGTTTACAGTCCGACGTAATTGACAAAGTTTGTTAGGGAATTCAACGGAAGCGAAACGCGCCGCGTATCGGTGACAGATCGCGGCGAACGTTGCCCTCCCCCGTCCAGTGATTGGAAAAGCTCTGTATTTGCCGGCGGAAATTTTATGTTCGATCAAAGCCCGGTCGGCCAGCGAGCCAGGCATCCGAGGAATTCGATTAAAGGGTGATCGAATTAACGTGGCAGTGCCGATTAAAAATCTATGCCTTGCTTTTGAATTTTCGTCAAGTGCTCGAAAAGCATTGTGAAACGAAATTCGGATGCTTTGAGGGAATTTTCGTTTTTCAATTCTTGGTGACTCTGATATTGAAATTGTGTTTCGTTGATGGGTTAGAGGAGTACGGAGTTGGAGACGTTAAGGGTTGAAAAAGATCTAATGACACTTTAATTTAATTATTCGTTTTAACTCTCCTCATTTACACTACACATTCGTGTGAAGCGTGAATAATTTAACGAAGTAGCTACAAACAATTTTTTTACTTAAATGTTCTCGAGGAAACACGCGAACAATCGTCTGATACATGTTCGCAAATATCTATGGAAGCAACGTATTGATCTGAAGAAAAATTTAAACCTAGAAACCAGACCAAGAAGAACTCTACGAAATCGAAACGAAGCAATCTTCGAAGCCTTAATTCCTAAAAAAAAATGACTTTCCTTAAAAAGCTGAATTTATTTCAAACTATTCCTCTCAACCAGCTACCAACTCGCTAATTAATTACCAAAGATACCAACGCTAAACAGCCGACACCCAACACACCATCGAAACGTTAGACTTCATCACCATTTTACATTCGTTCCTCTGTTCCCATCCTAGCAAGTCTCGCGACGGTTGTTTATCAATTAAAACGCTCGGAACCCGCTCGTAAAGCACGTTGCAGCGACACGGCTACTTACACGGCCGCCGCTATCCAAGCAACCCCTCTTAGCGTCGTCGAACGACGCCGTTCGATCGACGCAATTAATGCGGCCGCCTTTAATTATCCCCTTCTCGTTCGACGAACCACCGTGCGTACGCGAAACGAGGAAGGGTAAAAGTGGAGAAACAGAGAGGAACGAAGATAAATAGAGGGAGATCAGGCTTGGCACAGGCGTGTAAATAAAGAGGTTTATTTATACGCGTGCAATTAACCGGCGAACAGATCGGCAGTCGCAGATGCAACCCGGCTCAGAGTGCATCAAGTAGCTACTTATCGAAGCTGCAACTGCGCCGATGATAGCGCTAATAGCGGTGCGTGTACGGCCGAATAATGGTCGTTAATGCTACGTTATCCAGAAAATAGGGCGTCCGTTTTATCGGTCCTCCCGTTTTGCCGCGTTTTTCGGTGGTCAAAAGCGTTATCGTTGAAAAGATAAAGCTCCAACGTGAAGGAACACCGAGAAATAATGTCGTCGTTGGCCTGCCGATCGGTTTCGATCGAGTCTTTGAAAGGGGAAGCGTGTACCGTGGTATCGGGCCACTTTCGTTCAATTGATAAGTGACGCGGTTTTTGGTTGTTGAAATATCGCGAGAAAAAACTTCCTGGTGATACCCGAACTAGCGGCAGGTGGAGTTCGAAAGAGCAAGAATCAAAGGGTTGTTAAAGGAACGTCGCGGTTGATTGGACAGTTTATTGCAATGCTGCAGGTTTATCGGTTTGCGTCGAGAGGATGTTCAAGGTGACGTTGCACGGAGTCGGTGGATTTATGCAAGTATTTTTTTGCTGATTTTTACTGGGAATGATTAGGATATTAAATAGAAGAATCGATACGATAATTACAGTGGTAAGTTAAATTTGTGTCACGAGATAAATTGGTTCGTTCCCCAACTAATTTGGTTTGAAATTTTCTTCGCGTTGAAAAGTGTTGGAAAAGAATGGAGACGGTGTTACGAGAACTACCCGTGACTACTTGCGGTTTGAAAGAAATTAAAATACTACATCAACTTGATCAGTTCCTAATTGAGAGAAAATTAACGCAAGGAGTTAATACGTTGCAATTTAGTTGCAACGAAAACACGTGTAAATCGGAGAAGAACACGCAAGGAAAGTGTGCGCAATATATGTAAACGATGGAGAATACGAATTTATAAATATGCTTCGAAGATTTTGAGAACAAGGCCGAATGGCGCGAGAACGCCTCGCTGGTGTGAATAATAATGATTAACACCTGGTCGTTAATTGAAACGTGCCAACGACGTCTGTGAAGCTTTCCGCTTCAATCACTGTAATTATATATTTATAAACGCTACTTAGCATTCGTCGGAGAAGGTCTAAGCCTTTTCCTCGGGTAATGAATCTTCGTTATTCACGTGTTGAACACACTGTCTAATCGCATTTGAAATGTTTTCGAGGATGATCAACGCATCCTCGACAAGTACATTCATAGTGATTATACGAGTGACGAGAGGAATTGCTTCTTTGGTTTCGAAATTGGTGTTTCATGTTCCCATTTGTTAACCCTCGTACACTCCTCCAACGAAAATTCACCTATTTTCTATTTCTAGGCACTGTAAAATATTTCACTTCTGTCCTACTGTGTCATAATTTCATGTAGTTGTTTAAAATATTATATTGCAAGTAAAAACACAATACGATGATATTTTTATTAAGATGAAATAGTTGAACTATCATCCAATGATGATATCATCATTTGCATAGTTATTTCTGAGGAGCCTATGAGGGTTAATTAAGGGTTTAAATTATCTAAATTACTAACATCGCTATGAATACACATAATTGTTTATAGAATTATTAGTAGAAGTTAAAGAAATTTAAAGATGCAAATAATTTACGTGAGAATGGAATAATTTCCTGATGAAAGGATAATTCGAACACGGTATTCGCAATTTTGTACATATCTCAGGAATCAACAGACACGTTAAGTAATTAACGATATAAAAAATCCCACCAGTATCAAGACTTGCCTAAAAAAAAATCTTCCGTTAACCAGTGCCATTTCTTATACACTTCGTTAAAAAGTAACATTTTAATATCCACAAAATTATTTCCATAAAATTTTAATTTCCAATACACGCAGACTTTCTTTATCGTCAACCTTCAATTACCCCCAAAATAATTATACGAATTCAGAACCGTTTAATCGCACGATTCTAACACGTCCCGAACGGAGTCACCGTGACATCGTAGCTTCACGCTTCCATCGGCCGTTGGGTCCGGCTTTCATCCACGAGACAGCTGGTAAAACGGCCGCGTAACAAGAGGAAAATAGTATCCGGTATCGATTAGTGGGGCGCGGCAGGATTTTCCGTGGCAGCGGGCGACGCACGATTTCACGGGCGTTAACTCGAATCGAGGCGAACCGTCGATGGCCGGTCGATCGCGACAAGATAAATGACCGTGTGTCCGGTCGACCAGCAAACCGGCACTATTCTCCCAATTATGTGGCCTCTCCATCGACCCCGGTGTCCACCTGTCGCCGGGAACACGCCGTGATTGATGGACCACACGCGAGCAGTACATGCCTCGCCGCCGCCTCGTTCTCTCCCTCGCTCGATCGTTCCTCTTTTCTCCGCTCAACCTTTCTTGCTTCACCATCCAGCCTCTTCGAGTTGAAGTTTCGCGACCGTGTGACGCTTTAATTGTCTTTCTTAATGCCCGTGGCCTTTGATCGCGCGGTTCCACTTTGAAGCACCTGTGCGAATCGCGAGCCGATTCTGGCGAACTCGTACGCCATCTCCTCGCGATTTCTTTGCGCTTAAACCGAGAGTTATTCGGAACATTCTGTACGTGGTGACTTCTGGAACGATTTCGCGGTTGGTACATAGAGATATTTCCTGATGATTTGTTTATAATGAAGATGAATCTTGGATTACTGATGTTTGTATGAGAAGCTATAGAAAATGTGGAATATAATTTTTGAGAAAGGTTCGAGTAGCTTTTTTAAACACATTTAAGTTCAGGTGGGAGAAAATACAGAACGAAGTCTGTTAAGATTTCCAAGTTGCTATGTCAGTAACGACTACCAACATTGATTTTGATATTAATTAACAGAGAAATGGTTATAATACCCTGATTCGATAAATACTTTGAAGTCAAGCGATTCTGATTAATTAACACTCCAAAAGAAGTCAAATAATCGCCACAATTTGGTGTAACAAAACTAAAGAACAGTAGATTATAAAAACGATGAGAAATAATATTTACATCTTGAAAAAGAACAGCAATTCATACCATCACCCTCAATTCCCCAAATTTATCCATCACCCTTCAGAACCCGTAAAAATTCTCATCGCTGTGCAATTAGCAACCAAATTCCCAGGAAGAACACCATCGAATCCCGCGGGCCTCGATCACACTTTTCAAGGAACCAGCGCCCGTAGGCCCGGGGTAATCCAACACCCAGCGAGGACGACGTCCTCGTTTTTGTTTTCGTCGCTCAATCCTCATTTTTTTTCCCCACCATCTTCCCGATCTTCTTTTACCCATCTTCGTTTCCGTCGAGGACCTCCTCTAGACGGCATCTAGTATAACCGACCAAAAAAGAAACGCGCCACACGCTGAGTTTCATCGTACGGGCTCTCGAAACCACCGAAATAGGCCAGTTCCATCCGCTATCTTACGACGAGATATTTTTTTTTGTTTTTTTTTTTTCTTTTATTCTTTTTTTCTTTTTTTTCACCAAGTATACCACAGGACGCCCGACGATGTCCGACAGGCCCCAGGTCCTCGTCCTCGCGGCGCAGAATCATAAAGTGAGAGAAATATTGGATACCATGACTACCATGCGACTTCCCTGTTTAACGGCCGGCTTAATTAATTGAACATCCCCAACCGTGGTCGCCTTGGATTGCAACGCGTTTCGTTTCTTCGTAGCACTATTAATTGGCCGGGCCTCACCGGTGCGTTCGATTGGATCGTTAAACTCTTTGATCTCGGACCGATAACGATTCGCCCCGCTGCTTTTGATTTATCGCGATCCTTGTTACTCGAATGCGATTTCTTCGTGTTTCTGCGTCCATTACTCGATCCTAGAATCGGTAGCCGTGGTTTATTTTGGGAGAACTAGGATTTTTTAGATTTGCTATTGATACGATTCGTGTTTTACGAAGACTTGAATTTTTTAGTCTCACTTCTGAATTATTTAATTTTGATACTGTTCATCGTAGAAGTAACCTGCAACCATGCATCCCTGATAAAGCAAACAAACCTCGATTTACGTAATTCTACGAATACCTATTCTGAAAAATTAATCATTCAAGCTAGCCAGATACCATCTCGGTTAACAAACGACTCTAAAAACCGTCGTAAAGACTCGATACCGGTGCCATTTGGAGTCACGAAGCGAGAAACAGAGATCGATAGCCGGGACACTCGGCAATATTCCCTGTGCCGATAATCTTCGCGCAATTTCGCGGGGCCGTCAGCCCGGGGCGGTCCCATCGCCGCGCAAGGAGAGAAATGGCGAGCGGATCCGTGGCGCAGAATCGTGGAACGGTTAAGAAGCGTTCTCGGAGCCACGACTCAGAGACGGCCACCCCGTCATTTACATATTCATACCCTATCGGCGGATCTCAATCAGCGATGCCGATGGAACAGTTTAAGCGCTAATGCCGCCCCGATGCTCAGTACCGAGGTTCTCGTCGAGATAATCTTTGTTCGGTTCAGATTTTTAACACTTTCGATACTAACGTGATACTACAGTTGATACCATAGTTATCCAATGTCTAACTATCGCGGTGTATTAATAGTTACTCTGGTATATTTTTTAATTGGAATGTTCTAATACGATATCAACCTTCTTAGAACACCGTACTCTAAAAACGTGGTGCAAAAATTATAACAGTTCTCCTAAAACACAATATTCTTGTAAAAGAATATTTATATAAAATGTTTAATATTTAATATTTAAAATAAATAATAATATTTAATTATATTTAATTATTTAAAAGAAATTTCCCTATAGCACGACTTTACGCGAATAAATTTAACCTTTCGTAAATCAGATGGGGTTAAATCAACCTCAGCGATTTTAAAACAGTTGTATCTTTTTCAAAGACAAATTTTCAGACATATCATTTCGTTAATATTTAAAATATTCAAACGATGAATCGTTTTATTTGGATCTGATCTTATTATAAAATCGACGAAACACAATTTTAAAGTGCGTTTTTATTCGAATAAGGGTCAGAGTAAAATTAATCCCACATGGTTCATGGTCTAACTTTTATTCATTTGATTCGCGGAGGGTTAATTACGTTTCGCGAACAAGGCCGATGTATCGAAAGAGTCAATCGATACACTTTTCTCGAGAACCGCGAGAAATTACAGGAAAAGCGAGGATAGAAGAACGATGGAAGAAAACGCGACCAAGTGTCGCGGTGTTCTTCGATGGTTCGAGGAATAGAATGTTTATCCACGTGCGCAACCGAGTGCACCGTCCTGGGCAGGGGGTTAAGATAATGTTTGCTCGAACGAGGAATCGACCATGGGTGACCATGGGACTGCAGGGACGTTTTTTCTTTTCTTTTGAAAGGTGAGGAACTGTTTTTGTTAGTCGCTGGTTTCTTTTTCGTAAGAGGAGCTCTTTTTTGGAGATTTAAGGCGATGGTGAGGTTTTAACTGATGCGCTGAGTTAAGGGTAGTTAGAAGTGCATATATTTGAGTGAGGTGGACTGTGTAGTAATTTTAGAGACACGATTTTTATG
>SMSQ01019445.1:8703-19490 GCA_019453375.1 Ctenoplectra terminalis | reverse complement strand
TTTTCCCTAAACTGCCTCTCTCGATTATTTATTAATTTAGGTTAATACTTGCTTCAGCTATTTTTAAATTAAAAAATAAAGCTAAAAACTGAACCAACAATATGCTACCTGTATTAATTATATCAATAATTAAAATAGAATCCTATCTAATTTAATCATTTTATTTGTATTCGATCGTGTTAAACTCTGTCGTTATAAACTTCATAAAATAAAGAGACAGATAAGTAAAAAATATCATATAGAATAAATCTATAAAAAAGTAAAAAGATATTGTATAAAATATATCTACTCTAATAGTGTCATATAATTCCAGAAAAATACCTAATTACTGTTTAAAATATAAATCAAATTATTACCACAAAGCATATTATTAGAAAGTAATCGAATTTTAACTCATTTTTATTCTTACAACGACCACAACAATTTCATTTTTTAAAGTCTATGCAAAACCGAAAATATAAACTAATGTATCTATATTTTAAAAAATTAATTCTATTTAGCTATCACTGTACTATTCAATTTGATTACCGTATTACTGCAGCGATACAACGATCCTTCCATAGCAATTATTAGTCAAAAAATTTTCAAATAAAAGTGAAAAAGTGTAATCAATCGTAGCTTTTTCTCCGATAAGCAGACAAAATTCATAGAGGGTTAAAAATAAATTTGCATTATCGTAACTACCAAAAACTGTTCTAAATATGCATCAACTCATAACGTTTCAAACACAGCTTCAAATTTGTACGTAATCAACACAAGCCACTTAATTTCAACAATAACACGAATTATCAAGTCAACACCGCTCTTAAATCAACCGTACCTGCGAGAATATCCGAAGAACGATTTCATCTTCCTATATATGTAAGTACTTACTACGATTATTGCAAACTATATTACCGCCACTTTAAGCCAACCTTAATTTTCACCCTCCGTATCGCGCTCATCAAACACAAATTAAGTAATTCTGCTAATTTGGTCGCCAAAAGGTCTCGTAGTAGAAAAAAAGGAAAAAAAAAAAAGAAAAAACTAAACGACCTATCAACGAATCCAAAAAACGATTAAGTTCGTCGCTTCGAAGGTACTCGCGAGCTCGTTCGCAATTTATATTGCCAGTTTATTCGCAGTTTATCTCTGCCGCTAAATACCTTCTCGTAGATGTTTAACATTTTCACGTGTTTTCAACGTTTTTACGAGCGTCTGGTGCACGCTGGTTCCCGCGAGCGCAGCGTTAAAAACATAACGCGGTTGTTTATACCTCTTTAATCCCGTAATAATCCCAATTTCGTACGTGCTCTCCTCCTCGGGCTTAACGTCCCGCGAATAAAAACGAGTAGCCTGTTATCGAAGCGCGGCTCTCCACCGCGAGATATCCCGCCCCTTTTTCTTCTGAATACAATTTCAGATGCGAATCCGCGGTGGCGTAATTTCGCGCCCGTGCACCATGCAATTTTGCATCAACCTCGCGTCCTATCCGCTTAAAGGGCAATATCCTTCCGTGGGCGGCCCGGCGATAAAAGAATAAAGGTGGTATCGCGTGGCATGCTGTAATTTAGATTGATCAACCGTGGTCCATTGACGTTCGAGGGAAAAATTAAGGCAGGTTTCTGACGGTTCGATATGTCCGTCGGCTGCTTTCATCGTTAAGTCGACGAGAGAAAATTGTAAATGTACGGTGCAAACGTACGATATTATTCGCGGATTTGACACTGGAACTATCGACGATTTAGGTATAGCTGTTTTTATCAAAGAGTTGAAAATAGTAGGAGTAAGAGAAATATAAAATCCGGGGGACATAAATTTTGATTCATGTTCGTTAGAGAAAAAGACGAAGAATTGTTAAAAGTGCAGGGTTGTAAATTTGTAGAATTTTATACGAGAGATTGAAAAAGAAGTCGTTTCTGACCATTTTGGTGGTTCTAGTGATTATAGTACTTGAACGAAGGAGGAAAAATGTAAAATTTTTACTGTAATGATTGTAACGTGTATAGAAAATGAATGCAAAATATTTTAGGGTAAACTGATTTTAATAAAAGTATAAAAATGTAGGATAAAAGCTTATTGTTAAATTATTGTGAAGATACATAAAGTGATCGTACATAAAATTATCGTACATAATTTATGTTTCTGATTTCCTATTTATCTTATATACTTTCTAGTAGATTTTACTTGGTACAATTTAAGCAATTTTTTCCTATGCAGGATGAATTTATAAAAATTACTGCCATGAATATGTTTGAAGCTATGGGAGAATAGAAATTATTTGCTGTAAAATGGACTATTTTTTTTTTAATGGAGGATAATAATAAGATAAATGCCTCTAATAAGATAAATGTTCCTATTAGCGACCAATTGTCTGTTTGCCGTCATTACATGTAACATATGAATCGATATATTGATCAAAACCACGAAACATTAAACTAAATATTTTATTTACTATTTCATTCATTATTTCTTTGTTAAAATATTCATTTGTCGGTATAATTAATATATCACCGTGGTATCGTTCATTGACACAATAGCAGACAAATTTATTAACGCAGATTATGAAATACGTATTTTTGAAGTCGTTAAATGCTTGATAAAAGTGTACGAATCCATACAATAATTTGATCAAATTAACAAGAAAGATGCAGTTAACAATAAAATTATAAAAATACACGGTTCCTAAAAGGATACCGTTTGAATTAACCATAATAGAAGAACGTCACTATTTAAACCTTTCTCCGTACGATTCTTTATCAGTGAAGAAAAGAAGTTTTATTTTAGACGGAAAAAATTACTATCGCTTGTGATAGTACTTGTTTTTATTTATTTTACAAATATCCTTTTTCCTCTCGTAAACGAAACATAAATTTTTAATTTTGTAAATCATCATGGTATGATATCTTTGGAAATTGAGCGTAAACATGCTGAAAACCGAATGTCTCCGTAGCGAAACCAAAGGAGCGCTAAGTGTTAAAGAATTTTTCAAATAACAAAACAGTTCCACAACGTTTGACACTTGTAGATATTAACCCTTTCGCTACGAGCGGTGACTATAGTCACCCAACGTTTGACGCTCACTACGTACGAACGGTGACTTAAGTACACCTCTAAAAGACACTCAAAGCCTTCCATTGAACATCATTAAGACATTCATTTCCACTTTTAACACTAAACCTACCAAAGCGGTCAAATGATCTTTTCATAATTTCTTCTCGATATTTTATAAATTATTAACGGTGCACTTTTGAATATTTTATTCTGATTTTCCGTAAAATATATGGTCAAAGATTTGTTTCTTTAGCATTGTGTATTTTTCCAAGTATCTATTATTGTAATTTCTTTGATACAAGCAGGTATAGTTTAATCGTCGGTAGGTTTAGTGTTAATATCTATTTCTTCGCTTCCCTATTTTTCACATTTTTATCCATTTTTCAAGGGGTAAAATATAATTCCTTAACTTTTTATATATATCGATTGATCGATGATGATTCATATTTTCTAATTTCATTATGCGATAATTTTTTAACCCCTTCCTTTCTACGGCCGACTACACTCGCCCTGCGTACGACGGCCGATTACAGTTGTTCCTCAAATGCACACTTTTGACGCGGCGGCTCGTTCAGCGGGAGTAGCGCGCGAGTAGAATCCGTCCGTAGCGAAATGGTTAATATCATTTTTATTGCATATTAACTCTTTGCGGCACAGGATTTCGGATAATAAAATAGATCCATGTTGCACAGAAATTTTATTGCGTTTTAAATGACACAAAATTGATATATTTTTACTGATAAAGGAATCACATAATGTAAAAACATAAAAAAATAATAATTTAATTGAATTTGTTGTTATAGGATGGGACTCACGAACTCACATGGGTTCATGAATGGTACTTATTAAAGCACATCCTTTTCCCTAAGTCGAGGTGGGACTAAAAATGTCCCACCATGCATTACGGTGCATCAGAAAGGTGGGACACTTTTAATCCCAGCGTGCCCTAAAGAGTTAACTCAGTAATTTATTCACAATATTCAATTTTATCCTATAATTTTATCCATAGTATTCTGCTACATATAGCAGTAACAAAAACAATTAAATAACCAAACTATAAATTGCACTCTGTCAAAAATAAGCAGGTCTCCGGATACTTTCGAGAGATACCGTCTTTCGTAGCGAAAGGGTTGATGCAATTAAGGTTACGAACACCGGTGTACACGTTCGCGTGCAATACGTGTGCGTCTATCGTCTTTAGTTACAGTATGTAGCATCAGGAATATCGGAGGGTGAGACAATTCTCTTGCTCGAATTCTATGGTGGTCAGCAAGATCGCCAGGAGATACTTATTCCGCATTGAGACTTATGAGCGGACGTGTTCGAGCTTCAGAATCGAAGACACTACGACAGTCTGACCGAATTTCACTCACTTTTTCTCGACCGTGGTTCATACACGTACGAGGGATGAGCTGACAAGGTATTGGTGGGCCGGGAGCAAATGTCACGGAAGTTCGAGAAGGATATCGACAAGTATTTTTCGAGGAGAGCATGCGATCGGTAACGAGCGGGTTTTCGAGTATCCTGCTCGTACATTTTTATCGGGGACCTTTATGACCCGCTTAGGATCTTCAATTTGCTTCCCGAACGTAACTCAATACTTTTTCCTTTGACAATAGAGCCCGATCGTAGCAAATTACACGGTGCAAAGTAATTTTAAAGGGGCCACGTGAAAAGTGCCATTACACCTCCAATTTGAACGAGGGAATTCGATACACTGCATTTGTCTTGCTCTTTGATTGTCAAACGTAACTTTGAGACTCGTTTTTGAGAGAGGAAATTGAGTTACACAAACAGGAAAAAAAGAAAAAAAAGGAAAAAAAAAAGAAAAAAAAAGAAAAAATACACCCAATTCTGTTTTTAAACGATAGATATGTTTCCGAAGGACATAGGAACTGAAAAATAGATGTGCCTGCTGTATCGTCGAAAAATTTGGAAACGAAGAGATTTAAATAAACGATTTAACTGCATTGTACGATATAATATATATATATATAGTTTGTGTATATAGTAATAGAGAAGAGAACGGTATTAGAATTAAGCAAAAGAATACAATGTAGAATCGCTTATCTCGATTACGTCTTCTCGTAATGCATTGAGATTCGTCGGTCTCGCGCGAGAAAAAAGAACGAATGTTAACCGCATCGCACGTATCGTTTTGCATCGTCGCGTTTGTGCATCGATACTACAATACTCATTTCAAGTCGATTACTTTTGCTTTCGTAAGTCAGTTTTGTTTTTTTTTTTCTTTTCGTTAAATATTAAAACATAGCAAAAAAGGGGACTTTCCTAAGTTAGTTTTGATTTTTTTTCTTTTTCGTCAAATATTAGAACATATCGAAAAGGGGACATTCGTAAGTCAGTTTCGATTTTTTTTTTCTTTTCGTCAAATATTAAAACATAGCGAAAAGGAGTCTTTCGTAAGTTAGTTTTGATTTTTCTCTTTTTCGTCAAATATTAAAACATAGCAAAAAAGGGGACTTTCCTAAGTTAGTTTTGATTTTTTTTTTCTTTTCGTCAAATATTAGAACATAACGAAAAGAGGACATTTGTAAGTTAATTTTGATTTTTTTTTTTCCATCAAATATTAAAACATAGCGAAAGGAGGGCTTTTCGACGAGTCGAAACTGTAACGTTAAATTCATAAAATAAATATAATTCATAAATATTTATCCTACTCTTCTATTATATTTTTACAGTTTTTTAAAACATTATTAAATTATTTTTTAGAACAATTCAAATGTTTCCAAACTTCTTGACGGTGGTGTATATAAAAATAAAAGATCGATTCTAGATGTGAAAGATCACCAAAAATAATATAATAAACAGTATGAAAATTCATATTAGAATCGAAGATATTATTTTTAAACGTTTACTTGCACTTTTTATTTTAGAAAAGTTGCACGTTTTTATAAAAAAAAATAAATAAATTGGAAACGACAATTTGTATGGTATTAAATCAAGATAAACCGTGTAACAAGGGAATGGATTGTTTTTTTCTAGATATTAAATCAAAAACGTGTAAAAACAGAATTGGGTGTATAGTAACTGAGAAAGCAATTTAACCCTCCGCAAACCAGGTGAATAAAAGTTACACGCCGAATTATGGGGGTTATTTTTACCCCGATCATTACCCATCTACGAATACATCATTTGGCTAAAAACGCACTTTAAAATTCTGTTTCATCGATTTTATAATACGATCCAAATAAAACAGTGATGCAGGTTTCAGATCTTCTAAAAGTTAACGAATTAATATGTTTGAATACATTTGTTTGAAAAAAAAAATAAAACAAATCTAAAACCGCCGGGGTTAATATAGAATTAAAACTAAAACTACAAAAATGGTCAAACCATTCGTAGTTTTTTACAGAAATTTTTTTAATTAACTACGGTACCTTCGGAGAGATTTTCCGTAATTTTCTGTTAAAAATACAGATAAAGCTTTGTCTCCTTTACATTGCATATTTTTTTACACACTTTTTAAAAGCGAAAAACAAAAAAAAAACAAATCGATCGACTTGACGCTCGCGATATGATAAACAGAGACGTTGGACAATAAATGATAGTGTTTTGAGTAAGGAAAGCTCGCCAGGAGAAAGGCAATTCCGAATCGTCATCAAATATTTGGCGAAACTTTAATGAGACACGCGCAGCTTAATACGAAGCCGAATGCGTCCTTTGTGCAAACGTATGACATAACGATGCAGGACGTGCTCGAATAGTTAGGTGTACCCATACCTGTTTCCTGTCTAGCGCGGCCTTTATTTGCACGCAACTATTTCCAATCCAAGAGGCGTATAGAATTAGAAACAGCGACGTGCAAATTCCCAGTGTCCCCGAGATAATCCTCGAGTTTGTTTACTTACAGCAATGAGACCGATACGCCAAGTTAGCGCGAAGGGTGGCGCACAAAGAAACGCTGTACCTCGACGGAAAGCTGTTTTGCATTCGAGCAACAAACGAGACAGGAACGGAACGGACGAAAAAAAAAAGGAAAGAAGAAAAAACAGGAAAAAAGAGAGGGTTATGCTGTTCGTACACTTTATGTTTACCACGTTTGCTCATTAACAGGTCTCCTCTGTTTTGCGTGCAAATGCGTTTCGGTTCTCCAAGCTGAACGCATTCGCATCGAAATTTAGTTACCAATGTGGTCCTCGACTGTTTCTCTTTTCCGTAACAATCACACTTTCCCGTGCGCGGTGCTGGGTAACGATTGACACGCTATACGGCGTGATAATTAAATCATACGGAGGGATATTGTTACCGGAACGTTGCTAACGAGAGTACTTAAAAAAAGAAAGGTAGAATATTTGGAGCGTAGGTACGATAAAACTGTGCATAGAAAATATTTTTTCTGTTCGTCTACTGTTGAATTGAGCATCGTCCCTCGGGTTCAACAGTAAACCGTTTGGGGCCTGCTGCTGGCAATATACGTACAGAATGGAGGAAAGCGGGAAAAGCCCGAGGGGGCCAACGAGTAATCGTGGGCCTGCGAGCCGCACTTTTACAGAAAAGTTAGTCTTAACACATTGACAACCGGTCCCGCGAAAACGCGAGTTTCTAAGTCTGTCACTTGAGCGCCGGTCCCGCGAAAACACGGATTTCTCAGATCCACCATGAAATGAGAAACTGTATTTTTTTTCTATAATTATAAATTAAAAATTTCGATTCTGTTTCTATCTTTAATTACCGTTAAATTGTATATGACGAATATGCAAATGAAATGTTCTATTTTACGAAAATATATAATGTTTTAAATATTTCTTTTTTTGGCTATTCAGTGATCAGAAACAACCGAATAAGGCCGGCGTTTGGGATTTAACACTAGAACCACCGAAGCGGTCAAAATGACCCATTCGTAATTGTTTACAGAAATTTTATAAATTGACTATGGCATCTCTCAGCCAATTTTCCGTGATCTTCTGTTAAAAATGTAGACGAAGCTTTGTTTCCCTTGCAAATGCGTATTTTTTTATATGCCTTTCGTTATGATTTTTTCGGTAGAAATAAGTATGCTTTAATCGTCGGTAGTTCTAGTGTTAAGTGGCCGCTACGTTGCCGGAGCTCGGGCTTTAAATGTCTCTTAGGTCACCGGCTGTCAATGTGTTAAGCTGAACGCGGGGTGGAAAAGCTGTATCAGTCTTACCTTCGTTTGCAAAAATTATAAGTTTGGTTTTGTTGATCGTTCTATTATTTTTTATCCCATCCTTCTAATATAACATCTACGCCTGCTGTTAACACTAGAACTAGTTGCTGACCACGAATCGACTTCTGTATGCTATGTGCGACTATAGTCGCTCGACCATTGGATGTTACGAGCAAGTATGGTTACTTAATAGATCGCATTTATATTTGCAAGTTGCAGGCCTACAATCGGGACAGTGATCGAGTAATTGGTCCAGGAAGAACCAGAAAAATATTTTTCCAACAATGTTCTGAGAATTCGAAATTTATTTCGGTGAGTGTTTCTTAACCCTCTATGGGACCGTGTGACTTAAAAGTTACAAACTGATGCATCTATATTTTAAAAAATTAATTTTGTTTTGTTACCACTGCACTATTAAATTTGATTACTGTATTACTGTAGCGACACCACGATTCATCTACAGTAATTATTAGTTAAAACACTTTCAAATCAAAGAGAAAAGCTGTAATTAATCGCAATTTTTTCTCCGATAAGCAGACAAAATTCGGGCTATAGAGGGTTAAGTATACCTATCTTACCAAAGAATTCGAAGTAATATCTATTTAAAAAAAAAAGTATAAGATACAGTGAAAATAAATCTTTACTCATATTTGTTGCGAAAGAACGGAAAAAATTATTAAGAGCGTACCACTGTAATTTTAAGGAATTTATATGGGAAATTATATTCCGAACCAGTCATTTTGAGCACTTTGGTAGTTTTAGTGTAAAAATATATAAATCAGTGTAAGAATGACTTTTGTAATAATAACGAAAATAAAGTTTAAAGATGTTGAGACAATGTTTAGATGCGACTGTGATGTCTACCAATAAGAAATAAATTTTATTATACTAGCAATTAGCTTTATACTCTTGTACCTGCTGTACTCCTATAGGATATTATAGTCTAAGGATGTTGATAATAAAAAAAAATTAATTAGTTAAAATAAAAATATTGAGATAACGAATTTATGTGTAAGTACAAAAAGAAAGAAACATAGGGATAAAAGAATAGTACTTCGAAAAATAATATCTTATTAGATAATTCATCAGCGAAAGTACGATAGACGATCATGAAAATTAATTAACACTAAATCTACTGACGATTAAACTAAACCTGTTTGTATAAAAAAAATTGCAATAATAGATACTTGGAAAAATACACAATGCTAGAGAAACAAATCTTTGACCATATATTTTACGGAAAATCACAAAAAAATATTCAAAAGTGCACGGTTAATAATTTATAAAATTTGTAGAAGAAATAACGAAACGGTCATTTGACCGCTTTGGTAGCTTTAGTGTTAAAAATGGATGAAAACGCATTCGATCTATTATATTTTCTGTACAGATAAATGAGGTATGAATTTATGCAATTATTCAAATGAACTGTTTATCACGCATGAAATAGTCTCTATTGTTCATTAATCCTTTAATGTTGGCCTCTGTGTACCGTACGAATCTATAAATTATTATATAGCTGCACTCTTCTGTGCAAGATACGGGCCTAACGTGTTGTTCAAACTACTATCGCCATCAAATTGTGAAAAATATCGCAATTCCGTTGAATCTTAACACTTTGACGGCCGCACATTTTTCGCATCGCCTTTAGATTAGCGCGGGCAATATTTACACAATCCTTCCTAACAAAGTTATTAATAAAAAAAGCGTTAAGATCACTGTTACACTATTTTTTATATTTCTTTCAAAATAACATCGGTATGCATTAGTATACAAACATCGAAATGGCGGCAAAAAACCATTTTCAAAAAATAGCTGCACAAAGTCACACGCACCTGACAGCGGCCGTCGATGTGTTAATAGAAAGAAGTTCTAGCTACCAGAATATTTGTAAATATATCTGCCAATCGCTATACTTTTTATAGTCCTTTAAATGCATCAAATCTGTCTTAGGCACTAATTATCCATAAGATAATAAAATATTGATTTTACTGTATCTCTACTCTTTTATATATTTTCATATATCGACTCCCATACATGTAGACTCCTGACAGAGTCTTATTATCCAATTAAAATTTTAGACACTACTTATTTAAATCTCTCGCGCCGATAAAGCGTTAATTACGACACAGAGTCTGCAGGCACCTGGCTCTAAAAATATTTAGCCAACGTAAATGGTCCAAGTAGCTCTGTTGGCGCGGAAAGTGATTCCCCGCTTGAACGTTGTAATCCCAACGGTATCGAGTCACGCTCCTCGATACTAGCTTCGATTACAACCATCTCTATCGATTAATACGCGTGTCGAGTATTAAGTAACTTCGAGAAACCGACACGAAATTCTGCGCAACCCTCGCGTCTTTATCAAAGTCCGTGAGAAAGTACGATCAAAGTCATCGCTGGCGTTTACCAAACCAAGGAGTGTACGAAGATAGGAAGAAACAGAAAGCACAGCCATTAAACTGTACACAGTATCGTTTCCTTTCCGCTAAAGCCGACCGACACTTTGCTCGACCCTCTAATTAATCGATACGATCTCGCAGGAAGCCGTCGGTATCCTCCTCTGAGACGTACAAGAAAGGGGAAGAAAAAAAAAAAAAAAAAAAAAAAA